>JAAGNO010017034.1:28644-41603 GCA_033439905.1 Ceryle rudis
GGAGGGGAGGGGAGGAAAGGAGAAAGGAAGAGCCACTGAAAGCAGAATTAGAGCTCAGTTATGTGTCCTCTAGTTGAATAAACAAGAATTTATGAATAAAAACATTTACATCAAAATCCCTTCCCTGTACCTATAAACTGCTAGCACAATTAGCAATCTTTTTAAAAAAAAAGAAAAACAAACTTTAAAATATTATCAGACGTGTTTTAGCAAACAGTGGAGATTTTCTTTTTAAATATTTAAAAGGACTAATGCCAGAAGAGGCAGCATTAATTTCATCAGTTTAAAGGAAATTTACTGCAGCAGCTTATCTTCTGACTCTGCAGAGAAAGAAAGCTTCCATTTGTGGAAGGTAGCATCTCTTTTCTTGCTTCTCATGTAGTTAATATTAAAAGTATATACATTCACTTAGAAGTTAAATTGCAGTTAAATAATTGCTGTTTCATATCCAGAATATGTAATTTCACATCTTCAAATTAACTTTGCCACCATACAAAAAAAACAAAACAAAACAACCAAAACATCAAAACCCTCAACAAAGTGTGCAATTCCTGCTCAGAGACTAGTGAAGAAAGAAAAATTTTTAACAGGCAATAGTTTATATCTTCAATCTCAAAACAAAGATCTTGATTTTGGTTCTGGTGATAAATAAGTAATATCAATCTCTGTAAGTAGAAATAAGTCTTCAACAAACAGATCAGGTCTCAAAGAGATGAGACCTGTGAGCAAATTCAGTTGCTTACTTTAGCTTCAGGTAGACCACTTTCTCATTTAGCTTAGGGAAATACTTTGTTCCTTGTTTTAACCAGGGGAAGGCATATTTAATTACCTGCAATATCTGAGAAACCAGTGAACAAACGTACATTAAAAATTACATGCCCAAAAGGATCTGGTGTTGACTTCAAGACATTTTCTAGAATGTTTTATGGTTGCATGTGAGATCTGTGGTCAAACACAATATATGATCAAGAAACTTAAAAAAGCTGAGGTTGGTGTGGTGGGTGGGACAGAGAGGAAAAAGAAAAAAAAAGTTAAGAATAAGGTAGTGATATATAAACTTTATACCCTCCTTACTGCGAAAGCTTTTAGCTTCTGGCATTGCTCTGAGTTAAGCTAGAACATCCTCTGGGCTCGCCTAACTTTCATCAGCTGTTAATGGATCTGGCAGATACTGCTCTGCTTTCCCTACTTATCAAAGCCCATGGTGGTCTAATCACATCTCTGTACACATACAACATGCATATGTTTGAGAGTGATCAAAACCAGGATCCCAACAGCCTACTGCAGCACACTCAGATGGGCGAGAGAACCTAACTCAAAAAGCCTGTGTATGTCATGGTGATCCACAGTGGCATATGCTGGGCATGCCACCACTGGTCTCCACTCATGACTCCATGCTGTAAATTAAATGGGGGTCATCCTGGGACAGTTCATGATGAGAATGCTGCTGCATGCGGGGCAAGGGGTGCAGAAGCTGAGGCATGGGATGGAGTGACAGTCCATCACACTGGGAAGGAGGGAGGAAAAGCTATACCTTTGAACAGTACCCCAAAAGCAACTTTGAGCACTTTTCCAGTACTGGACCAGATCTATTTATTAATATTTCAGACCTACCCATTGATCTCTAGCAGCACAAGTCTCTGCATAGCAAGATGTTGTAAGAAGATGAGAGACAGCACAGACTAATGCTCAGAATGGCAAGATTCCCTTGAAACAGAAGAAACATTTTAAGGGGTACGAGCCTTTCCCTTGTTCTATAATTGGCTGTGCTGAGGAAAAAAAAAAAAATTTGAAGTGCAGAGGAAAATGCTTTACTCGGTTACCCATTTTATTTATAAACTATAACAGTGCTGGCACCTGTAACGTACTGTAACAGTGCAGATTTATCCTTGTTACTTTCATTACATTCATCTGCTGACATAGTGAGGCATAATTAGGAGATGGATACAAACGTGTGAATTTGGGTGCAGTATGTTCTGGTTAAGCATATTTTTATTCATCCTTTCATAGTATCTATGAACTCCTGTTTCTAAGACAAAATTACTTCATAGTAAAAGCATGCATTGCATTTATGCTCCCTGTAAGAAGGGGATAGCTACTGTCCCTTCTTTTCCTGTAGGTAACAGATTGATGTTTTAGATTTTGTGCAGTGCCACCAACTGTAGACACAAAATTATGGCATTATTTTCTGTTTGGCTCCTCAGCCACTTGAAAAGACTTATTTTTAACAAGCACTGTAGTGAAATTCCCTGGAAATCTGCAGCTGGTATAACCCTGTCTCTGCAAAGTGGGTGGTGGAAATGCAACTGCATCAGGAAGTCTGTACTCCACAGCCATCTTAAACACATTTTGTCCAGCCATATGAAGTTCTGTCAAATAGTAATGTCATCTGATTAACTCCATGATACATACTGCTGGAGAAAATTAAGATTTTCCCAAGAAACTCATCAAATTTCAAAAAGTCTGGAAGTTCAAAAGGAGTATGGGAACCGACTAAAAACCACAGCAGTGTAACAGTTCTTTTTTATCATACTCCTCTTACACTTTTTAGCAGAATGTAATTGCACAAGATCTGATATGTAGAATACCCAAGGTGAAAGGAAGAAACAAAACAAACAAACAAACAAACAACAAAAAACCAAACCAAACCAACCAAACAAAACAAAACAAACACCACCAGAAACAGAAACCTTAACACAAAGAAAGAGATCTAACTGCCAAATGAAGAATGGACAAAAAAAAAAAATTAAAGGTGTTTAGGGAAAAAGCTTATTTGGTATCCTAGATGTCAGCTACATCACTACCTTCACACACAATTCTATGAAACCCCTTCAAGGCATATTTATTTCAATTTCCTCTCCTTGTGGTAGCTTCATATGAGAAATTTAATTTTCATTTCTTTCCCAAGAGGAAAGAATTCATAAAATCTAATTCTCATGTAGTTTGGACCATTAAAGTAGGACACGATGAAAAATGGCATTAAAATGTTGAACAGCCAGAATTTGATTGCATTTTATGTTGGCAAGGTTTCTGTAGATGGTATCTGTTTCAGTACAACCAGTTATAACATCTCCTTGGGATGCATTCATAAAATGTTGTTTTCTACTGCATATCGTAGTCAGTAGATGATAAAGACCTACTGGCTCACAGAAACACATCCCAGTGAGTCAGTACTCAGTAATACTGACTTCAATAGAGAAAAAATAAAAATACTGTTGCAGTTCTCTAATTTGTCAGATAGGCAGAACAGCACCCACACTGCTGATTCATACGGTATCGGACAGCAGTGCACAGGAAGCTCTACAGGAAGACCACAAAAGATGACTAGTGTCCAAAAAGGAACAGATAGGCAGCAACATACCAGTAAGAGCATACACACACCACTAGAATCAGGAAACAACAGATCCAGCAAGCAAGCTACAGCTCCTCTCAATCATTAATAGAACCTCAAAACCCTACTTCTTTAAAATGTACATTTCTTTTCTGACACAGAGATGAGGAAAAGTTATGTAATTTTTCAGAAGAGGGAGTTGCTGTTTATAACATTTTGCAATGCAGTGAATGAGTACTCCACTATGGCAAGGGTGGCCAGGGCAAGTCACTGTTTATCACACAAGACGGATGTGTGCTACAAGGCTGTACTGTCATGCCCCTCTCTGATTAGGATGGTTTTATTTATAAATATCATCCTGCATAACTTTTTGTCCAGAGTGACACCTTTCACAATGAGTCTAATAATGAGGTCGCACAATTTACTTTCCTGGTCACTGGCACTAAAACTACCCACAGACGAAATTAAGAAAATCTAAGACTCAGCTTGAAAGCTGCCGACAGGTGTTTAGATTTCTCTCCAAGAGGGGGAAGACTTGGGTTGCAAGCAGTAAATGAATTATACACAAGGCAGTTATCATTACACAAATTCTAAAAGAACACGCTTCTAAAAACTAACAAGCCTACACAAATAGACATACCCCCTCTAAATCACAGAGTCCTTAAAAACTTCCTGACCATATTTTAGAAAACACCTGCAGAGTCTAGATCCTCCACTGAAGAAGTATCTCTTATTCTCAGTGTGCAGGCTCCTTTGCAACCTCTGAGGAGATCTCTCTGTTCATGTATTCCTCAATTCCCTCGTACATATGCTTAAACGCTTTCCCTTATGAGCGAGTTTTAATCAGACAAGGAACTCCAACTTTCTTTAATAAAAATCCATTTTATACTAGACACACCACAGCACATACATGCACTAGTCAAACATTCGTCATCTTTTAGTGATGTCTCAGTCCAATACTAATGGACACTCCATTATCATCATCCAAGAACCACTTAACCTCTTTTACTGCAAAAGTTTTCAAAAGCTGATTACAAAGGGGCAAGTGGTTGAAAAAACTCCAGCTTTTTAAAAAAGATACTTAGAAGATAATTTCTTTCCCAAATTATTACCTCACATTTAAATTTAAAAATCCATAAGATCTCTTTTAGAAATGTCACATTTCATGCTGTCCCCTGCCCTTCTTTTTATTTGCAGATTACTGGTTGCAAGAGAATATATAATATCCAGTATGTTTTTGCACTGTTTTGAATGGATTTATTTTCAATCCTTTATTTTTACTCTTTTTAACTTTTCAAAGTCAAGGCAGTATTTAAAGGGAGGAAAAAAATAACTAAGAAACCCCACAAAGTTCTAGGTTTATGAGAAAAAGTAATTAAAGCTCTACTGCAAAAGATTTCAGCTTTCAAGAAGTCCTTTTCAATCCAGAGTTTGAAAGAAAGCAACTTTAAAACATACATAGGGTCAAAAGAATCACATAAAAATGCACATTAAAAGTGTCTCCAAAATATTCTGTCCCAGAAATCACAGGTTTAACTGATTACATGGGTTTAGGAGGGTAATTAAAAAAAAAAAAAAAAAAAGACTTACCCTCTAAGAGCTTAAAATTGCACAAGATTCTTCCCATAAGATCACTTAAGAATGCCTTTAAGAAGTGAGTTCAGTTTTCAGAAGCTGGTACAATTCATTAGTCTGAATGAATCACAGAATGTCACAGATTGTCAGGGTTGGAAGGGACCTCAAAAGATCGTCTAGTCCAACCCCAAGATAGTTTAATCTCAAACACTATTTGTACATATGCTGTTATTGCTTACAACACAGAATGTACTTTTTGATCACCTTGAATGGTACACTTAATAAAAATAAATATACAGTTAAAAGGGAAAAAAAACCCCACACCCCTTCCAATACGTTTGTTACTGAAAAAGTGGATTAGTATCTGATACAACCTTTGCATCTACACTCAGTTCAGAAGCAGTGGTTTAGTAAACTGCAGAAAAGAGCTGTAAGAACTCTTAATTTTCTTACACAGGGCACAAATCCTGTTTCTGCAAAACTGTAAGTGGCCAGTGTAGTCTTAGAGAATAATTAGTGAATCCTGTGGGTGTAAAAACTACTTAATGTCTGTTTCATACTCATCAGATTTCTGCTTTAAATGTTTCTTGGAGGCTTGAGACACACACTTGATGTGTGCTATCAACATTTCACCAATTCCAAGCACTGAGTTGAGTAGAAGCAGCAATAAAGAAGAAACTACTGGGCTATCTCAAAAATAATCATAACTTACTAAACAGGGACTAATACAAGAATGTACATAAAAATCTAATTTTGTTCTGAAGCTCTTCTTAAATGCAAGATGACATAGGGTGGCTCTACAAATGGTACAGTTAGAGAAACAAGTCTGCAGTCAGACTTTCCGCAAGTCAAGATGATGCTTCTCTTCCACAACATACACAGTAAAAACTCTGTAGATTACAAATAAATACAGACTAGATAATGAGTCATTAAATCCCACCCCTGTGTTTTTCTATTACTTGGACAATCAGAAGCAAACATCAAAACAGCCATAAAATGGTGTAACTGCAAACCACGAGGCTTTCATAATGACCATGTCCATAGCTCTTCCTCTGTGGCACATCCCCACTGTTCCTCCACTCGCTATACAGCTGTGCTGGAGTCCAGGAGGGAGGCAGATGTACCCAAGGATTCTTTAAGCTCCAGTGACAGGCAGTTACCTTTTCATCTGACCTGTACAAGTGGCAGCATTTTTTTTATGGTTGAAAAGAAAAAATAGCTGGATAAATGCTGGAGACCAGATGCAAAGAACACCTTCACACATCTGTGGCACTCATCTACCTGATGTACAGTCAACAATACATGCAGACAGCTTAAGTTCTCAAACCAGTGGTCACCAGTTTATCAAACAAAAAACACCTAAAACCAGAGAGCATCTCAAAACACAAACAACTCAGGACACAATTTGCACATTGGAAATTTTCAAGTAATACACCAAACTAGTGAAACATATACATGCGACCTGTTAATACGCACTGTAGCTAAAAACTTACAAGGTTAACAACTAAACAGTAAGCCAAATTTTACTTACGGCAAATAGGTCACGCTGAGAAAAACAGGAAGTCATAATCATGAAATAATTAACAAGAAAATCCTTAATTGTAACAGCTCTTCCACAGTATCACTTGCCTCAGCCAAGTGCCCACAAAACCTTATGTATGATAAAGACTACGGAATTAGAGAGTTAAAGAAAAGTTAGGAAAGATATAAAGCAACTTATGGTAGTTACTGCCCCTCCAAACCAAAATAAAGCTTTCTTTTGTCATGCTTGAGACTGTTCACAGAAGTGACTTGCTCATAGAAAATTATTTTCCTACCTACACAGTATCTTGGGTCCTCCATAACATTAAATAATCTACAGTAAAGAACTACGCACTTCTTTGCCAAAGGTAAAGCATGCAAGCACAGCCTTGTGTTTGATTGTTATAAAAGCTATTAGAAAAAAAATTTAATGTAACACACTATTGTCATGAATGTGTTCCCCTTTGCCGACTTCCTCTTCCAGAAGCAAAAGGCTGGACTCCTGCCGCTTGCCTCATCTCTATGAAATCACCCAAAGCGAATACAAAATCTGAGAGTGGAGCTACATGAACCTCTAGTCTGAAAACAGGCAAGCATGTTGATTGGACTGATGAAGAGTGTATCAACTCTTCACAAGTAGACTTTATACCTACTTTAACTAGGGAAAAAAAAAGAACAAAATAATCTTTCAGAGAAAGTAGAGATTCAAAGAATTGATGTGAACACCTCTATTAGACAATACATCCCACAGTACAAAACAAGTTATACTTGAGAAAAAAAAACCACAAGGGGTGGGGATGTTTTGTTTTTCAAAACAAGTACTTCACTTCACATTAGCCTATTTTCTAAGCCAAAGCTGAATTTTATTTTAAGAAAAAGCCTTTTTGCATCTCAGGCATAGTAACTTTTACTGTATAGGAAGTATAAACTGAACAGGAGGCTGACAAAATCTAGAGAAAAATATGGTGCCCTTTAGCTGAAGCTTTCTTCATGTATTGCAGTAAACTTTATTTCAAGCAACTTTTGTCTGTTACTAGAAATGAACAACAAAGACATTAAATTTCAAGAATTTTTAGTCATTCTGCATAATGTAACTGGAACTTAACTGGATCTGAACTCCCAAGAAAAAATTACTGCAGGAATTAAATATTTGCATAAAGTTTCAGGGGAAAATATTAAAAAATATTTCAATATGAAATTACTTCACAAATAAATGCTGGGTAACCTTAGCATGACTTCTGGATAAGTTATTTAAATAATTAGGAGGGTATTACTGTTAAATATTTTCCTCTAGGAAATGGTTAAGTTTATGTATTTTCTGTATAAAATTATATTTTACAAGTAGCTATATTTACATAAATGTTATTAATTATGGAGAAAACCAGAAGCATTCCAGAGTACAAAATCGCATTACATTAAAATAAACACTGAACATACAAAAGTTGCCCTGAGCGTATTTCACTTTTTTTTTTTCCCCCTTTGGTCAGAGAGCACATTCATGTGATTACTTTCTTTCAGGCACACAATATGCTCTGCAACAAAATATCAAATAAGCAAGAAAGGAAACAAAAAAAATTGCTGGAAGTCTGTTTTTGTATATTTATGGTCCTTTATCCAGTGTATGAGTGATCATTAAATCTACAAGAATCTCCCAGCATTATTACCACCCATTCATTCTCCATACTAGCAGGAACAGTAAAATGGTGAAAATAGAAAGACAAAACACAGACATCACAACCCGCATGAGTGTTTTTGTATTTTACTTATCACTTCCTGTTAGGAAAGGGCAGTTAATCACTTAAAATGTCTTGTTTTTAAAAAAAATAAAGAGCTTCACTTAAAACAAAATATAAAATGAGGAAGAAGAAATCTTTCTGCTCTGCAAAACCTGCAGCTAAAAATTAGTTTTCAAATTTATGCTGAACTGCAGACTAAGACAGTTATCTCGTATCAGCAAAATCACCTATTATTTTACTGGGGAAATGGAGAGTGTTCATTTATCTTATGTTTATTTTAAATAAAGATATTCTCAGCTCTTCATGGGAACATCCAACCCTGCTTCTCTAGTTTACTTCTGATACACAATCATGTTTTTCCCCACACTCAGAAAAACATCTAAAGCTAATACACTTCTGCTGAGGTACAGTGTGAAATAGTTTAGCAGAATATAACAGAGGAAACATGCAACTTAAAAATCCACTGGAGAAATACAAGCCAATGCAAAAGACCTCTGCCCTAAACAGAGAGCAAGCAAATGAGTGAATTGGTAGAAAAAGCACAGGATGTAAATTACTACGTGTCAGGGCTTGGGGAGTTTTTGTTTGTTTTGTTTATTTGAGGTTTTTGTTTGTTTGGGGTTTTTTTTTAGTATTTTTATATAAAGGAGGAGAAAGAAAACATCAGAGAGTAGGACAATATGGTAAGGCCACAGGTAAGTAGATACAGACCTGCTGAGGTCAAATGTACGTAAGACTGGAGAGGTGCCAGAGAAAAAGGCAGGGCATGAGAGGGGTAAATGACTGACAGAAGGAGACTGATAAAAAGATAAGAAAGACAGCATGGGAGAGGCTGGGATCTAGTTAAGACTGTCAAAGTCCTCATGAAGGACTCTCTTCGAAGTGCTCAGAAGGAAACTTCATGGCTATACTGGAGCCCCTAAAGCTCACTCCTCACTGTCCTCATGGGAGGAAACACAGCTATGAGGGTGGTGGGTTTCACAACTGAAGAAAAGCTATCTTCAGTTCCTTTATCTGAATACCTGTTGTTAAAGGACAGTGATACTTCAAATCTACCTACACACTCTTGCATGTTGGTTGTCTCTGCAGCCCTCTATTTCTTGCCAAAATAATGGATCTAGAGCTTTCAGGGACTAGAGGCATTTAACCATTCTGCAAGGCTCCTATTTATTGGGTGACTTTGCTTTTGATTACCTGGAGAAGAACACCTGAGAGTACTTAAAATACTGAGAAATACATTAAATACTAACACTGTTAGTACAAATCTCTTTCTCTTGTGACCTGCTTTTAGCCCTCTGAGATGCTGCAGAATACTGTTTGTGCAGATGGCATCATTCAAATTTCTTCATAAACTTGAAGAGCCATTTGGTAATCCCTGTTCCAAACCAATACGAACTTTATTTTACCATCCCAAGACCATCATTCTTGCTTTTAAAAAAAAAAATCAAACCAAGAAAATCCAAGAATATAGCCTCCCCAGAGGCCAGGAACCCCACACATTCTGCATCACTGGAGAATCAGTAATGCTCCCAGTGTTTGCACTCTCCTGCTCTGAATTCAGTCCTTCACACTCTTTACTTATCAGGTGAGGTGAGGGTCTGCAGGAGGCCCTTTCCAACCTAGGTTTGTTCAACATGACATTTCACAGAAGAGATCTAGAAGACTTAACACCCCCAACTGTCTACCCACGATAAAAACTTACACCATCTGATGCTATACCTGCTCCTGTTGTCCTCCTTGTGTCTGTATTTTTACTTGTTTGCTCCACTGGATTTATCTGACTTAAAAGAAACAAGCTCAAATGGTAAACACAGACTTGAAAGATAATGCCAGTAAGATTTTGGACATTGAAAGCATTTCTCGTATCTGCTTATTTGTACTGCAAAACATTCCCCAAAGGGAATAAACATAAACACTGAAATATCTTCAGCAGAAAACACTCTTCGAAACTTAACAGCAGGTCTACAATAAAACTTGCTTTTAAGTTTTCAACTTCTTTAAAAACATTCTTGTAGCCTGTTCTGTTACCATTACTCACATTAGTTTTCTTGTTATGAATATTTAACAAGTCTCAAAGGAAATTATGGCCATGGGATTCAAGTAAGATTTCCTGCCTGTTAATCACCACAGGGTGACACCTTCCTGATACTGTCTGCTAGAGCAAAGAGGCAGCTTGTCTTTTGGAAGTTACACTGAAAGGAACAGTACAGGGTAACAGTGATAGGTGTTTTATAAAGTAATAGATTTAATTTGTTAAGTACAGTAATAGATTTGGTAGAACTTCTTATCAACAACAGAGAAAAAAAAGCTACCCATGTATATTCCCTACCTTCAGCAGCATCACACATGTAAAAAATTAAAAAAATAAAATAAAATAAAGAACATTAAATAAACATTTCATTATCTGAAGGAAAGTCTTCTAAGCCATTATGAAGAATACTAGGAATGTGAAAATTTAGAAATTAAAATGAATGGACTTATTTCAGTATTTGAAAGGAATGACAGAAGCATGAATATACATTTCAGCTTTGTAAAAATACAAATTGTAAAAAATATAAACCTGTATTTTAGTTTCTTTTTAAATGTAAACTTGAAAATCTGTGGTTGCACATGAGTTACTACTGTACAGTCACAAATTTTTGAAAAGATAGGCAGTTCTGAGAATTGCTTATGAACATTTCTATAAAAAACTAAGGCTTTCCCCTGTTCCTTAAAATACTTCTTACTCTAAAATTCAAGAGCCATACAAAAACTTCACAACTTGTAGTTAAAAAATAAGTAACAGAAGCACAGTAAGTTTTACCCAAAAGCAAACTAAAATCCCATCTGTACAGACAAATTCCTGAGAGATCACCCTCACCCATTGCCTTACACCTCAGGAGAGCTCATATTCTGAAGATCAAGATGAAAAAGAAATGCCTTTCATGTTATTATGCTCTACCATCAGTTCTAAGATAATGCATTCTAACCACTAATAGTTGCATTTCTCAATTGACTTTCACTACTCTGATAATAAATCTTTCAAAGCGGCCTTGATTATTGTAATATAGGACAATACATTTCAGCCTCTGCTCCTTTAGTTGTGACTATGAAGCCAACACAAGTCCACAAGAACTAATTTGCGAAACTTAGCAATTTCGCCTCTTACTGCATTAATTATCTTAAAATAATTCTATCTAAATGTTGTGATGTACACTGCACAAAGATCACAAATGCCTACTTCATTAACCCCTTATTATGAGAGCAATCAAAATTCCAGCAACATTCAGGGATTTGAAACACACCAATTTTAAAAATTCCCAATTAAGGGAAGAAAATTGGTACAGTAAGAGAATCGTATTTCTGCTGTAGCCCAAGGTCTACTAAAGAACATGAAGAATTTGAAAAAAAAAGGGCCATTCCTTTTTTTTAGGCCACTGACATCAATACCAGCCTGAGCTGCAGTTTTCTAAACCTCTGTGCAAAACAACTACTGTGCTAAAAATATGTTGTTACTCAAACTCTGAGATATTCTCTCCAGAGATAGGACTTCCTGATAGGAGATTCAAATTAAGAGGAAGTGCCTTTCCTGTGTTTTCTAGACTGCCAGGCTAATGAGTTTGTTTTCAATAGCCTTTACAAAAAAAAAAAAAGAGCAGATTAAGCAACTGATTGGTGTTCACTGCTTTAAAGTGAAGTGACCTTGTATACAAAGCCTAAGTGTAGCAGACCACAATTTTCTCCATTCTGGCACGACTCTGTACCAAGTTTGGTTTCCCCTGCGTTTACAAAGGAATCTGTACAGGAATTGCCTTCAGATCCTGTCAGTTGGCAAATTCTATTTTACTCTGCATGTATCCCTATTAAAAACTGATGGGAATGCTTGTGAAGGAGCAGAGTACAAAGACAGACAGCAGCTTTCAGGGAAGCTATTCTTACATAAAGAAAATGAACAGCTCTGGCTATGTGTATTCAGCTATGCCAAGCCTAACGGACTCATTCCAACTATAAAAATCACTACATAAATTCAGCACACTATACTTAAGCAATAACTATGGAACATATACTCTGTAGTACAAGAGAAGGAAAAAAATGCTGGTTTATGATTAGGACCTTCATATGCTAAGGCAAAGTGACAATACCAGTTGTGAAGAAAAAATTATTGTGGTTTACAATCAATTAACTTTTCAAGTCAGTATCTGTATGCTTTGCAAACAGAAAAAAAAAATGGAGCTAAAAGACTGAAATCCACATACAATTGCAGTTTTTATTTTAATACTACTTACACTTTTGATTTATGAAGAATGAGGGGAAACTAGTCAGCTGCAGCATGCAGTCAGGCTAGGAAGTTCAACAGTCTCTTTTACCACTTAGGGCAAGTATTTCAGTCTTTTTCATGTCCCCCCAAAAAAAAGAAACCCACAACCCATCCATCATTAAAATAGGTTAACAATATGGATTTTAACAGCTAGGATCCTCTTGACTTCCCACTGCATAAACTGGTTATTCCAACACCAACAAAGTGATGACCATCTGCAATGACTGTGGCACATTCAAATGCATGAAAAAAAGCTTCTTAACCTGGTAATAGGCTTTATCTTTCCTATTTCTAATTTAGAGGCCTTAAAACATAAAAACCATTTCAATTCTAATAATTAAACTCAACAGTAAAAACCAGAACAAGTGTCAGGAAATGTTATCAAAGAAAGTGGTATCATGCCTTTGACAAGGACTGGGAGATACAGCCATGTAATCGTGTACCTTACCATGTACCACTCACTGTCATGGAATGACTGAATTATTTTAAGTATCTCTCT
>JAAGNO010017035.1:0-40504 GCA_033439905.1 Ceryle rudis
CAAGGGAGGTGTGCACTTAGTATGTAGCCAGCTACAGTTAACCAATCTGCACAAAGCTTAGGACACATAGCACATAGTTGCTAACCAATAAAACAATTTAGATGTGCGCATGGACAGTCTGACAGACTATATAAACATGTACTTGTGAGCAACAAAGGAGAACGATATGTAGCCATATTGGTGTGAGTATCGTTACTTGGCCAGCTTCCTGCTGGGACCCTCTTCACATAAGTTAGGTGTCCTAACAGGGAGCTCAGCATTCAATAGGACTGCCTGAGCTTGGGCAGGTGTCAGATCCTTTACAACTGGACAGAATTGCCTTTGTGAACTTCTTGTTCCTAAAATGAAAAAAATAAAAAATCATAAAATATTTTTCACAAAAAAAAAAAATTATCTTCTATCCATCTCCACCTTTGTCTGGTTTTGTTGCAGGACTAGAAAATTGACACAAAACCTTCTATGTAAAAGTATGACTGCAGACAGAAGTTGGATGAAAAGCAACAGGCAGGATATTAATTAAAATTTAAACTCCAAAGATGCGAAAGTTGTAGAAGATTTCAAACTGCAGTAAACCTTTGGGCTGGATTCCACATTTGCAGTGCTGTTCCTTTGTTGATTAGGATGGTGGCCTTATACATGAAAAGAATGACTTGCAGTAAACCTAGAGGTTTATAATAATGTTAGTAAAACAGATGTTCTTCTTTTTAATATTGTGCAGAAGGGTATTTATGAGTTTCTTGCCATGCAGTTGCTGGACCTACTCCTTTGAATAAATTGGTTTTTGTTCCTTCCCTTTTGCTTACTTTCCAGCAGTAGGATTTAGCTTTGTGTTTAAACCACTCCTTTTCCCATCTGCTACTTTATATAATGTTATTTAGTTTAATTTTTAGATTTTGGCATTCTTAGACTAGGCCAAGGCTGCTATGGGTTATAAATTAATTAACAAGAGCAAACATGAAGCAGTTTTTCAGAACCTGAATTAAATCCCTGAAAAATGTTCGTATCTTTAATTAAATGTCGTTTCTTTGTCTGCCATACATAATTTGTTTCCACTTAGTTATTACTCAGAAGAATTGGTTTAAACTAACTCTGGACTCTATGAGTGGAATGAATTATTTAAACTGAAAGTACTGAAAATATGTCCATCTTGAAGGAGGTATTGTGTTGATCCTTAGTTCAACTTACAGCACAGACTTAATTGGATTCCATATTAGTCATCTCAGGCTGATGAATTTATTTTTTTTTAAGCAATTTATTCTTTTTGGCTGATTCATTTTTTACATACCATTTCTATTTCACTCATCTGTTTACATACCCATGGAAAGAGAATATACTTCACAAAAAAATTGTTGGCAGCATTATATCACTTGCTCCTCTGAAAAGAAAGTGTATTCATGAGGAATGTAGCAGTATAGTTATCTTGAAGTACAGTGGAATCTGGGGATTAGCTTTAATTAATGCTGGCAATCCAGTTTTAGTTTTAATTGTTTGCAGGCAAGTGAAAGCAGTGAATTTTCTTTCTGTAAAACCAACGATTTACTGGAAACAGAACATCCCTTTAACTTCTGCTGTTAATTTTTTTTTTTTCTACTGGATGTGGGAAGAACTTGTTATCTTCTGCTTGGATTGTGTGGTTTACCCGAGATATGAATAATGAAGTACAAAATAATGAGATTTTGCTGTATGCAAAAGCACTGCAGTGTCTTGTGGAATAGAAAATGAAGTGTACTTGTGTGCTCCTAGCAGGTATCTGATCAGTCCCTTCTAGTTATTTTTCTTTCCAGCTGCTTTTTTTAAAGTTCTTCTCAGGTATGGCACTGGGACAAGAATTCATAAGATCTTCTCAACTGTGGTCTCAAAATAGTTAAACAGTAGAACAGAGGATTCTGTAAGAGAAAGTGAATTCTGGTGTGTAGCTGTCAGCACAATGATTGATTCCTAGCTTTTGTCACAACTTTACAACCTCACTGGAACAAAAAGCTTTCTACCTTGCAATCACAACCACTGTGTCTGATTAGTATTGATGGCATTGGGTAAACACCTCAACAAGTTTCTTTATTCACTCGCCAAATGTGAGTCTATCAGTCTTAAGACCCATCATGTGAAACAAAGTGAATGGGTGGAGAAAGATGACAAGTCACTACGTACAATTTAATTCTAAACTAACTTGGGAGTATTACCTTTTAGGGAGATAATATAAAAATGAGGGACAGAAATAAAGGGTTAATAACAGTATTACTTTAGGCTTGATCAGACAAGAAAAAAACAGCAGGTGAGTTCATCTGGATGTCAACTATCTGAGTATCCTGGCTCTTGGTTCAAGTGGTAATCCTAATTAAGTATATTTTTATAATTTTCACATCTACGTGCCTAATAATTGTATCTCGGTGAATAAAAGATCATTCCCTTCTCTTGGTAAACAAAACTTTATGCATCATTTAGATGAGGAAATAGAATAATTAATTGCATGATTATATATCTTTTATCACTACATCACTTGCATCAGATATGCTGAAAACTCCTTAATGGAGTGGAATGAAGTCTTCCTTTGAATTATTTTTAGTCAGCCTGATAAGCATATAATTGCTGGAGATAAACAAAGGTGGTACAGATGAAATCTGAAATACCATGAAATGAACAGGCTCCCAAAAGACACTGCTGTTGCTGCCAGAGATGCAATACAGGAAAGAAGGTGAAGATGACAGAAGTCATTTTTCTCTTTCCTTGAAAGCTCAGTGTTGAATGGAGCTCAGCTGAACTAGAGAAACTGATCCAGCAAGTTTGTTTAATTTTACAATAATTTCAATATCATATGCTATTTAAGAAGAGCATTCATTTTATTTATGCAGAGGAGTGCAGAAATCTACAAGCATTTAGAAATTAAAAGAATATTGTGTCAGACTGCAATGCATATTAAGTTCCTTGATGATACTATCACAAACTTTAAGCGAAGCAGCACTGACTTTCTGCACTAGTTTACATCTCTATAGTGTAGCCCCTTTTTCCTGTGGTGGTCTAACACTGCACAAGAATAAGTTAGATGTTCAATAAAAACAACAATTTCAAGTCTAGGTTGGGCATTGATTGTTTTGCTTGTGAAGTTGTCAATGCTCAAGATCAACATGGGATTCAAATGTGAATCTGCAGCACCCTTAGGTGGGAAACTGTTACAGCTATGTTTGATTTGAAAATTTAGTACTATTTTTGATATTTTCACATCGGGTGTTTTCCTCTGTTGAGGCACAGTGAGATGAATTCATTACTTATTCAGCAACCAGAAAAACTTAAGGATACTTTCCTTACAAGGATGCTGGAAAAAATAAAGCTGTACTTTCTAAAATTAGAGTTATCAGTTGTATTTGCTTGTGAAAATTAGAGCTTGTTCTTCATCAGAAAATACCTTGAGTGGTTGAAAAAAATGTGTGAAGCAGTCACACTTCAATTTTCTATAGGAAGTGAAGGCATTACCAAGTCAGTCTTAATCTTTTCATTTTCTTGCACATGAATAAAATAACTGAACAAAACTGTTTATCATTTGCTTCCAACCTGGAAGCCTTTGAACCTGGAACACTTTTCTTATTCACTTAGTCTAAGTCTACAGAAAAATGAGGTTTATAATTAAAAATGTTACTTTAGGCTGAAATGTACAGTGGTAGTGTTGACATTATAAGAAGAAAGGGAAGTTTTGCTCCATTTTCTGGAAGTCTGAAAAACCCAGGCCTTATCTCAGACATTGCTATTGCAGTTTGGAGAACACTGCTGAGCCAAAATTCGTGGCTGTTATTTAGTTTAAGGCTTAAGATCTATATAAATGAATTCAAATGTTTTCCTCTAAAATATGGCTGTTCATAGCACACCAGATATTGAGTTATGTTTATCAGTTTGGTGGCTCTGTATCTAGGTTACAGTTTCCATGAAACAGGCAAGACATAATTAAATTCCCACAACATAGAAATACTTGGTACTGTGACAAGTCTCCCTTACAGTGGTGTTGTGTGGGCTAAAGACCGATGGGTTCACCTTCTTTTGTAATTTACTGGCATCTCTTATGAGGCTCCTGAGGAATAATGTATCTAGTCCAATTGGAGAAGGTTTGCTAATTTCTTCTGCTGTGAAGGAATGCATTATTTCAATGTTAGGTATATTTTTAAGGGTTCTTCAAATATCATAATTTGTATTTGGGTAGCAAAGTAGATCCTGACTGTGTTAGTCACAGAACAAAACCTAAAGAAAAGGAGGCATGTGTGTATGTGCCCTATCCACAGTAGCTTACGCTTGAGATTTACAACAGCAGACAATGCATGATGGAGGAGAAAAAAAATAGGAGAAATGATATGAGAAAAAGTGTTATCAGAAAAAATAGGAGAAATGATATGAAAAAAAGTGTTATCAGAAAAAATAGGAGAAACGATATGAGAAAAAGTGTTATCAGAAAAAATAGGAGAAATGATATGAGAAAAAGTGTTATCAGAAAAAAAAATAGGAGAAATGATATGAGAAAAAGTGTTATCAGATCAGCCATCCTGATAGCCACCAGCATTCTAGCAGCGTTAACTATCGCTAATTGCTCTGTTGGCATCTAGGTAAAGGAGAGCTTTAAACAGGTAGCTGAAGGGGAGGAATAGCATAGTTTTGGTCATGTTTATGGGGGATGCCTTCCCAAGGCAAGAAGCAGCATGGGGAAAGGTGTGAAAATGCTTTTATCAAAATGTAAGAGGAGATGTTGGAAATGGTGTTTGTGTCAGGGGCTGGTAGCAGCCAACAACCTAGTATTAAATGAGGTCTGCGAGGTTGGATGGGAACAAGATCTGAAAGGTTTTGTGAGGGTAAAAGAGATTGTATTTGAAGTAATCCATGAAGAAATTTGGACACAGGGTTAAAGGGCTGGAGTGAGACTTCAGGGAAACGAGTGTAAGACCTCGTTCTTACCTCACCTGGTGAGCCATGCTGTGTTGGACCAAGAGGGTGATAGAGAAAGTCACAGAACTTGGGAACCAAGAAAATCAGCATGTTTAGCAGTTCTCTTTTGCTGGGTGCATCTTACACAGCAAAGTATTCCATGC
The DNA here is from genome assembly GCA_033439905.1 of Ceryle rudis. Classification (NCBI taxonomy): domain Eukaryota; kingdom Metazoa; phylum Chordata; class Aves; order Coraciiformes; family Cerylidae; genus Ceryle; species Ceryle rudis. Next base: position 5,064 of record JAAGNO010017035.1, read on the forward strand.
CTGGAGAATTCTTTTTAGAAAACCCCTAAATATAACAGCGAGGCAAGACACCTCCAGCATCAGGTGCAAGAAGCCATGCATGAGCTTCACCACAGACTGGGCTCTCACTGAGGAGCCATTTTGGCTGCATTAACGGGGGCCTGTGCTTCCTGCTGGAAGACAAGATACTCTGCACGTGTACAGCTGTACACTTGTATGTCCAAATGATCATGCCTCACAGTCTCTGTATGTTAATGGGAGATGCATTTCCCTTTCAGCCTATGTAGATAAGCTGACAGAAGCTGGTTTAGGTCTCCATCAGAGGAAGGCTGAGTGCAAGTGCTAATGTCTGGGATACAGTTTACTCTCTCTGGCTAGACACAGTGTCCACAGTCCCCACGGAAGCAGCTCTATCTTAAACACTCAAAATCTGTATTTTTTAGCTGGATAGGTATGTCATGTTGCAAGCAAGATGGTGACTATTCTGCTAACTCCCTGTTACACCTAGTACCAGATACTCTCTTTGCCCTTAGCTGAATGGAAGCACTTTACAAATTCCTCTTCTCTCAAAAGTGCATGCTTTCTGCCTGTTCCCAGCCCAGTCCTTTGGAAATAGCTGCTGGAAAAAACCTCTTTCCAATACTGCACAAATGGCTGCATGTCAACCATTTATCCTCATTTTACACCATCGCTCTCCCTAGAAACTGTGTGTGCTACCTAAGGTCAGAGAGTTACGGTCATGATGTAAAGTCACTTGGCAATTTTTTTTCCTTCTTAATTAGAATAGTAGGCTTTATTTTCAATTTGCACACTGGTAGTTGATTTTTCTTCTTTTATTACTGCTCTATTTTAGGCTATGGGATGTATTGCTGACATTACATCAACCTTTTCTTTTTTCCAGAGGAACTACTTTTCCTTACCTTTGACAAGCAAGATAATAGATGATCAAGTGAGATATAATTGGTCTTTGATGAAGGCATAGTTCAAATTTTAAAACAGATTATTAAAAATTATTAAAATACAAAATTATTGTACACATAGAAAAGATTCAATAAAATGGATCCAAAATGGATCCGTCCATGTATCCAAAATGCAAGAATATTCATTCTAATTTTATTAATCACAGAAATCTAGATATCTGAAAAATAAAATGTAAATAGGAACTCAGCATGTTTACATGAATTTTCTCATGATACCAGATCATATATGGCTTCTTCCACTACTAATCCTTAAGTGTGCTTACTCTCCCTACGTGTAATATTAACTGTTCTTCTTCAGAAGTGTTTATTTTCCATAATCAGGTCCATTACCTTTCTTATTACTAATTTTATCATAAAGACAAATTTTACATGCTATTATGCTTCTTTTGATCTTAAATGATTTGTAGTTTTGTGTACCAGTGAAGTCCTCGAGGCAACTGATAGGAGTTCAGTACAAAGTATTGACAATAATTTTTGTTCAAGCTTGAGTGGGTATAATAACACCAGGAAGTGTTTTATAAACTTTCCCTTGATGTCTTGATCCCAAATGGATGGGCTTAGAATCATAGAATTGTCAGGGTTGGAAGGGACCTTAAAGATCATCTTGTTCCAACCCCCCTGCCAATGGCAGGGACACCTCCCACTAGATCAGGTTGCTCAGAGCTCCATCCAGCCTGGTCTTAAAAATCTCCAAGAATGAGGCTTCCACCACCTCTCTGGCTTCTCATCCCCTTTCTTATATTGATATAAGAATTATTATTACTATTATTATGGATCTGGAAGAAGAACCAGATGGAGATGAGAAAGAACATCTGTATTTAAACACCACCACAGTATGCAGTGTGTTGTCATATGCCCCAAACTGCTACAACCTAACAATATGCAAAGCCTTGTGACACAGTTCATGAGTTAACACAGTTAACAGTTGATGAGTTAACAGTTGATGAGTTAACATTTCAGTGTTGTCTAGGAAGTACTTTGGAGGAGTTTCTTCTTCCTTTAGAGGACTGAGAATAGATCTTATAGCTTTAGCATCTGTCCTCAATTTTCAGAGCACTGCAAGTATTCACACTGTTCTTTGAATGCATGCTCAATGATTACCTGGAGCAGAAGCCTTGGCTATTAAAGACCATACCCAATCACTTATTGATGTAATCGTGATGAAGGCAGACTCATTAAGTTGCTATGTTATCTTCTACTTAACTGCCAGCTCTCAGCAACTGTGACATTACAGCTTCACATTCTGGCACTGAATTTGATGAGACCTGTGGAAACTTGCTTATCCTTGATGGTCTGGCTGTTGCCTTAAGTTTGACCGCAGAGACAGATTTAAGCACATGCTACATGTCTTTGCACACATGGCTGCGTGCCTCTGGGTGCCTGGGAGTGTCTGTAGCTTGCAACATCCACCCACTGGCACAAGCAGATGGAGGGAGCAGAGCCGGGCAGATGGAAGCCTGACAGCCAGGCTTAACAGGAGACAGACTGCCAGCTTGCTCCAGCAGACTGACTGCCCCAGTGAGTCCAGAAAGCCTGCCCTGAGTTGGGTCTCTTCTAGAAATTTGAATTTTAATTGCTAATATTCCCTAAAGCTGCCAGAGACTTATCTGCCTCTGTGACGAACACAGTTTTCAATGTTAAGCTTTACTGTGAAAACATTTGGTAAAATCTGAATGGATTAGAGGGCTTCATGCTCCTAGGTAAGGCCCACAAGAAGATGTGATGCTAAGGCTGGGGATATTTTCAGTAGAACGGACCATTCATAAGGGATTTTAACAGAGTAAAAATTCAGTATTTTTACGGAGATGGTATATTTATGGAGCACTATGACAACACTTCTGCATTCAGGGGTGATAGAATTATTCACTTAATTCCCAGTGCTGCTCTCACTGCTCAAATAAATAGCTCTGTCATCTTCAGACTTGAATCCTTGGATTACTTATTTATCATTTCTACAAGCACAAGGAAAAAAAAAAAGCATACTTTTTTTTTCCCCACAAATTAATTTCAATTAATTGATTTATTGCTCATGAATTTTTTCTATCAGCTACTGAAGTTCTCCTTCCATATATGCAGCTGTTAATTCAAGTAAGAATCATCTCATATTTTTTTATAATTGTGTGTTAGCTGTAACGGGTGTTGATTTAGAACAGGAGGAAAAAGCATATATCAATGAGATACACTGTGCAGAGACTTCCTTAGTTGCAATGGAGTAATGCATTTGTCCCTTGCCATTCTAATGACTGTACATCTGTAGAAACAGAACTTCATGAATCTTTATGCTATAAAATTTCTCTAACGAGAAGATGTGTACTAAGTTTCTTACTCAGTTCCTATGCAATTTGTTTTCAGTCAAACTGGAACATCTCTATGCTGAGGAAAGGCTGAGAGCCCTGGAGCTGTTTAGCCTGGAGAAGACTGGGAGGGGATATTCTTAATGTTTACAAATATCTGAAGGGACCAGCCTCTTTTCAGTGGTGTCTTGTGATAAGACGAGGGGCAATGGTCACAAACTAGAACACAAGAAGTTCCACCTCAACATGAGGAAAAACTTTACTGATAGGGTGACAGAGCCTGGCACAGGCTGCCCAGAGAGGTTGTGGAGTCTCCTTCTCTAGAGACTTTCAAGACCCTCCTGGATCTGTTTCTGTGTGGCTTGCCTTCGATGATCCTGCGCTGGCAGGAGGGGTGGACTCGATGATCTCCAGAGGTCCCTTCCAACCCCTACCATTCTATGATTCTATGATTCTATGACTACAGAATCACTAAGAGCGAATAAAAAAGTAGATGTAGATTCTAGGATTTGATCCAGACACTTTTTTTGCTGAGGTGACCCTAGGATTACACTAAAGTAAAAAAGCCCTAGATGTGAAAAACAACAGGAAAAAACCTCAATTGGTTATAATTGCCACAAGGCAGTCAATGGGAAATTAATTTGTGCCCAAATGTGTCACTGGCACATAGTTTGTAAGCAAAGTATGTTGCCAGTTGAGAGCAGACCCCCCCTCATTCATAGCCCTGATCAGCCCTCTTGCAGAACCGGTGGGGCTGTCAGAATGCACCCACTCAAGTTGCCTGATGTTATTTGCACATTTCTGCAGTATCTATAAGGCACCTGCTGGCTGCTGGAAGAGCAGACTTCTCCAAAAGAGAAAACTGCTGACACAAGAGTGAGCAAACTGAAAGAGGATCCTTTTCTAACCCTTCAGAATGTTTCATTTTGGTTTCCTTTTAGTAAGAACTAAACCCCTTTATCCATTTCTAAGTGCCTGCCTTTTTCTCTCTGCTTTCGTGTGTTCCTCATGTATCAGCTTCATTCCTTATGCATCAGCTTTGGAACGCCTGCTTTCACAGGCCAAGGCTTGTGGCTTGGTACTTGCTGTGCAAGATTATCAGCATTGAAGTTCAGGTTTTCAAAAAGGCCTTGCCACAAACTATAGGTCCATAGAAGCACAACTTCAAGGTTGTTTTTTTTTCAGAAATACTGCCATTCAGAAGTCAATAGAAACATTTAAGTGCTATGCAAACAAAATTCCATATGCAACCAGGAGGTCGTTTTAGGTTTATCTTTACTTGAAATTTTGCTGTGAAAGGGAAGTTTCATCCACTAAATTAATTAGACAGCATTTTTCTAGAGAAAAAATTTGAAGCTTATTTTGACTTCCAGATCAACTGTGGGTCACCAATGTCATATTGCAGTGAGCAAGGCAAACACTGCAAGATGATGTATAGCTGGGGTTATAACCTATGTAGTATGTGAAATAATCCTACTCTATTCGGCACATGCTGGGTTTTTAGTAAAAAACCAGCACTCATTGCTGAGTGTCCAAAGTTCAAGAAACATGGGATAGTCGTAGAAAGTCTAGGCAAGAACTTAGTGGCAAGCTGATCAGATGCTTAAAGAGTATATTGAGTGTATATAAGAGTCAGGAGTGATTGAATGGAAGTGAAAATAGAGGAAAGGGTGTGAGAACAGTCTTAAGTATATAAGGGTCTGCAGTAATTAAGAAGAGAATAAACTGCTTTTTGTGTCTGCTAAGGACAGGACAAAAAATGATGGGCTTAAACTGCAATGGCGAAGACTTGGCTTACACATTAAGCCTTTCTACTAGTAAGGGTAGTAAAATGTTAGTCTGGGAAGGTAGAGGAGCCCCCAGATGAGACATACTCAGAAGACAGAAGGGCTACAAATGGCATAAGGATAGTTCATCCTGGCTTTGAGGCAGTGGGTGGACCTTCTAGATCTGTGAGTCTGCGACCGTGCCTCTGATTGTATGGTAGCAATACAGAGTTAAAATAAGTGGCAGCCTAAAGCAATTAATCATATTTTTCTGAATCGCACAATAGCAATGACTTTCATAAAGAGTGTATCAGACTATATAATTCTTCTGTTCACACCAAACTCATAACAGAGGGACAGGAATACTAGAAACATTCCTTTGCTTTGATTTATCTTTCTCATGCTCCACTGCCTATTCCTGTCTGCATATATATATAATCAGCAGCATGAAAAGAGGCACTTTTGTCTTCTTTCTGCTGCCTAAAACACCCCTCTAATATATGTGAAACACAGATATTTTGGCTGTTGTAATATCTACAGAGTAGGACTTCTGCAGAGCAACAACCTGTGACTGATGTGGGAAAAACGCAGTGACAACTAGAATGCAGCCATTGCTGGAGGAAAGCAGTCTTTAGTGACTGAATGTTTGTTAGTGGTAGTTAAATCAAGATAAATTTGCCCTTTTCTATGACAAGTTGATGCCTTTTTGTCTGAAAATCAGTATCAGAGTACATTACAGTGCTTAAAGTTGATGAGTGCTGTGATTAAAGAGATGGACTAATTGCGACTGAACAGAGAAGGTTTTGAGAAGGAGTGTAGCTGCATGTTTCCACATGGTATTTACTACACTGTGTTTGGAGAACCAGGGAAAAATAATAATAATAAAAAAAAAAAGGTAACACAAAATATCTCTGTTATATATTCTTAATGGCAAGCAAATCTATTTGTTTGAATGAGGACTGTTGTAACTACTTTAGGGTAGATGTCATGCATGTGATTGCCTAAGTGCTACACCTTACACATTCTTACTTTCTCCTGTTACATGATCTGCTTCCTCTCATCTCCAAAATGTAACTTTTGTGGCCTTTCTCTTCTAGCTCAAAACCTCTATTTTCCTTTTTTCTACCTGCTTTGGATGTATCTGTTTGACCATCAAACTTTACACATTCTTTACTAACATACTGTAGTGGTGTGAAAGGACACTACAATTGTATTATGTGTTTGCCTCTATTAATCACAGCTTTTTAGATGAAAAATGTTTGCATCTCCTAGTCAAATCTGTATGCCAACAAATAAACGTATTAAAAACATGCTGTAATGAAGCTGACTGCACAAAAAAAAATCAGAGAAACAGTCTTCCATTGTTAAAACTCTTTTTCTGTTCTTGCTTATTACTTGCCTGAAAGTAGCTAGGAATAGCTTTCCCCAGTAGAACAAGCAATAAATGCATCCTCTTTTTTTCTTACTCTACTCCTCCTTTAGATGTTATGGATAAGCACTGCAGAGGTCCTCATGCAAAGGAGATAAAGGGTGTTCCTCCAGCACTTTAGTTTAGATCAGAAGTGTGCTTTTGAAGCAAATCTCCAATCATCCCCATCTATTGCACACTGCTGTGCATTGCAGAGATGTGCTCTTGCTTTTCATCACTACTTGCTAACGAAGACACATAGTCAAAGGCTGTACATGGGTTTAAACATGTATGTGTTCACGGGTTCTCTATGTCAGCTTCAATTTTACTGTTAAGATGACAGTAGCTGTCATCTTTAAACTTGTATATTATACTTGACTCACAAACAGTTATCTGTATTTGTATAACACACTAATTCATGTGTTAATTGTTTAGTGGCAAAAGCATATTTAAGTCAAAAGGTGACAACAATTCTCAACTAGCAAAGGCTTTTTATGTAGGAAAGATAGAGGATGACTCTTTTCATTGTGTCTTTTCTGAATCCTAAATGTAACTGTAGATAGTTAAAGTCTAATGATCCATTTCCTAGTGGCTTAAAGTTACTACTTCTTAAAACACTGACCCTCAGCGAGTATCAGGAGAACATGCCATGATCACTTCTTATTGCAAATGTCCATGCATTGCTGCATCCATGCCAAGCATTTTTAAAGTTGCTGCTGTGTATCGCAAGGTACCACTTCTTACTGAGGACTCACTCTCTAGCTAATAAACACCAGTTAACAAGTTAATTGGAGAGGTGATACCAAAACAAAACCCAAGTGGGATAATTAGTTGGAGGGAAGGTTTTGCTGTTTCTGCCTTTGAAGGTGTAGGAGGCCCATAGCTGGCTCTTTAGGCTGCTCTGAGCAAATTGGGCTGTGCCCAGTTTACCATCAACATATAACATCAACAGATGGTATATGTGTATAACTTATTGAAGAAAGCAAAGATGGCATTTTACTGTCTTTCTCCCACTGATAAGAAGGACAGTTGTCTGTGTAACACTATAAGTCATAATGAGTTTGCTGAATAACAGTGTTTTAGTTATAAGTTCATTTGTCTGCGTAAAGCTTACAGTAAAGTTACCATTAAGCTGCAGAGAATTTATTTTCATTAACTTATAAACAAAAATTGTTTTTTATTTTAATGGAAATGGATTATTTTAATGGAAATCAATTTAATGGAAATTGATGTTATTTTAATGGAAACCATTATGTGATACCTGTTCTTTCTTTTATACTTATATACTGTACTTTTCTTTACATGACTGCATGTCTGAGTACCCTTTCATAATGCTTTCAAAGGATCATCTATTTTTCACGTTCTATTTTGGCTCACTGACTTCATCAAAGGTTTAACAAGCACAGAGAAGTGATAGACAGCTGAATTCATGCTACCTTTCTAACATAGCAGGGTGGGGATTATGCCACACATGATTTGATGACAGACTGTACAGAGCGCTGGGCTGCATGTCATGTCTAAGTGAGAACTTTACAGCAACCTGTCTGGCTGAGTATAGAAGAAGCTTTTGTAATATGATTTGACTGGCAGAAGGAGGGAAGAAGGAAAGTTGCTGCATTAAAGAACTTGATTTAACTGCAGAATACCAAGTTGGATTATGTAGGAGGTATCTGAGGAAGCAGGTACAAAGGAAACAACTTTAATGGATTATTTTCCTCAAAGCAATGTGTCTCTATTTTATTCAAGACAAATTAGTTTGGCATGGTGCTTGGTGTATTCTACATCTTTGCCGTTAAAATAAGTGCAGATTAGAGAATGTATATAAAATGTTTGCTCTCTGCAGAGTTTTTGTTTGCAGTTCTGTGTTTATTGAAGCTAAAGTTGTTCTTTTGTATGCTTAAAACATCTTTCAGAAACCTTAAGGTTTATGAAAACCCTAAGGGTTTGTAGTTTATGAACACCATCTCTAGGGTTTAGATGTACTTTAGCCTTCAGAAATGGAAGAATGTGAAAAATAGTATCATATTATGCCATCTGAAAAATGAATTATTGATTCAAGCTCAAAAAGCAGACCAGTAGCAGACCCAGGAACCAAATGGCAGGTGACCTCAATTTTAAACATTAAATCCATTGAACAATATATTGCATATAAAGGATTGAGATGAGACATTAATTCACAAAAAAGACTTACATTTCTAATAGATGGCATTAATGATGTGCTTTTAAGTACAAAACTAAATGCTCACTACCCTAAATCAGTTGCTGCCTAAAATTTTGACCTTGGAGAGCTGTGCTCGTAATGCTGACCGGATTATACACCTAATTACCAGGGTCCAAATTTCCCTGCATCTGGAGCAAGGAATAGGTGCAGTTTCTTGCATCTTAGGACAGTACCCAACAGTTGAACTACTTGGTGTTCTTAGGTGGGATTTAATTTCTTTTGCCAATCCCATGCCACTTTAAGTTTTTAAATCTTCATTTGGCAGGAGAGCATCAGAACGACTCCTTGATCCAGTGGTTAACATATTGACCATGAAGGCTTGGCTCCATATTCTTATTTCAGGAATATTTAAATATTTTACGCAAAGCAGGGCAACTTCAATAGTGTTTTCGTAGTAGAGGTAGAAAACATCCACAGAGTTAGTTTATTAAGAAGCCAGTTCTTCCCCCCAGCAGTGTTGAGCGAAATTAAATCAAGAGGTGCAATGGAAATTATCAACTGATTGCTACATCAGTCTAAATAATGCCTTTGGTGTCGCTGTAACTGACCTCTCCAGTGCTTTTCTGTTAGCCAAATAGAAACTGACTGAGTTTGGAAGACATAAAATATTATCAGTCTCCCTTACATCCCCTACTTTCATGGGAACTGCAATAATCAGTGTTTAAAAGAAAAGATGATGAACAGAAATATATAGGGAGAATGATTTCTACTGAGTTATTAATTCAGTTCAATTGAGAAGAAACTTATGGCTGAAATAGCCCCTACTGCTTGTGGAAAGTATAAACCTAATTCTAGATGTTCCTGGTTTTCTACAAACTTTTTAACTTAACATTTAAGGCACATAAGAAAAAACAAAATTACATCATTGCAAATGGTAGTTGTTTCTTTCAACCCTATGACTTAATACACCTCTTCGGTTACCACTTCACATGCAAGACACTTGCTTGGCTAAATATAAGAATCACAACCTCAACACTGACATCCAGTTAAGAAAAAAATAATACTGTTATTCCATGCTTTTTGAACCCTTCAGCTCTTTCTGAAGAGTTACCATGCTAAAAACAGTTATCTTCTTCCTCAAAGTAACACATAAGGATCATTTTGGTTATACTGAACAATGATATTAGGCTTGTTCCAACCCTTAGATTTCTCCCCCAACCCACACAATAATATTCCCGTTGTATGTATCTTCTACGTTGAGTTTAAGCACCGAGGCACAGCGTGTCTCTATGATGCATTATGAAGTTATTAACATGGTGGTTCGTGTTCTGGGTTAGGTTTTGGGTATTATTATTACACAGATCTGTACTACTACTACTAATGCTACCTCTGAGATTAGGTCTGTGGTTTGTTCTACTGAAGTTTCACTGTCTTCCTCTAACTGACCTCTCCCTCCCATGGAATAATTGTCATCTGGGTAAAGGTGTGGACAGAGAGAAAAATGTTGGTTACCCTTCTGTCTCCCATAATCAGTTTGTGCAACTGTAAGTGGAAGATTAACTTAAGATCTTTCAAGCACCTGTGATATTCTGGAGTGCTCTCCATTAGGACACAAAGACTCTCACTCTAAACAGATATCCATCTGTCTAAGAGTAATGTCTAAAGCATGTCAGCCCAAAGCCTGAATAATATTTCTAACTCTGCGATGCCTTGCATAAGAGATAACCCAGCAAGAAGATGAATGAAGGATGCCAGGGAACTGTGGAGTCTCAGCAGAGGAGATACTTCTGATGTGCAATTTAAGTAAACTAAATGTTTCGTGAAGATTAGACAAAAAGCGTGTGGTACTCTTTTCCCATTCGGTGAAAGTTATAGAATATGAATTCAAAAGGGATTTATGTCTTTTGCAAAAATAAAATCACTAAGTGATAGGATTTTCAAATACAGCTCATAAATCCAAATAAACATAGCAAACAGGGCTGCTGTGAATTCTCTCCCTTGCTGACAATTTTTGGACGTTAATCCTACCCCAACACTCCCTGTGTGGAATGATTAAACAGGAATAGAAGTTGGGGGTGGTGGAGTCTTATTTTGTTGCACTTACCTACTACGTATGCTTACTTCTGAACAAATGGCAGCTTCCTTTCTTGCTAGAAGATTAAATTCTTGCCTGTTAAAAAGAGTCAGTAAACCACATTTCAGTATTGATTAGAACAAAGAAAACTCTTATCTTTTTAGCAAATAGAAACTATTATCCCAGTAGAATGAGGTACAAATATCCAGCTGCCATGCTTCCTTTAGGTAAGCTATGTTGCATTGCACCATCCCCAGGGAGATGCCATGGGATGTAGAAAGCGTGAAATATGTAACCCTAGGAAACTGCAATCTTCAGAGCCATCCATAATCAAATAACTGTGCTCCTCTACTCTCCAGATGCAGGAAATTCAAAACCAGGCCATGTAACAGATGGGCTCTTTAGTGATATAAAATGAAATTTAAACAATTAATATTTTTTTTGGTAGTGCTATGACTCATTCTGTCAAAATCAGGCAAAATTTTAAGCCAACTAATGTATCAGGGGCACAAAAGAGGCAATCTAGGCAGTGTCTTTATTTTAACTGAGCACATAAAGCACCACTCTAATGTGTTTCTGTAAAGTCAGTTAAGCATAATGTTCAGTTAAATTCAATAGTAAAATATTAATATTGTGCTATGGGTTAGTTAGACCATGCAGTGGATGTGCTCTATTACCAGTCTTTCATCTTGCTGAGACTCAGAGGTTGAGGTTTCCAAAGCATTTGGGTTGGTTAACAGGTCTTTCACCTGCCCTTGGCTTGAGTCCAAGACCCAGGTGCTCTGTACCTACCTCTGGGGCCATGATTTTAGAGCTGTGCTTCCAGTAAGGAAAAGACTGGATTTCTGGCTACATTTTGTACCAGGACTTGATTTCTAAATAGTTTATAAAAGATAGCTAAATTAATAGGTGCTAGATGTGTGCTACAGATTTAAGTAGTCTGTATGGTGACTGTTAGAAGAGCCCAGCCAAAAGGGCAGCTGGATCAGATGATCTCTGGAGGTCCCTTTGGATTCCAGACTTTCTGCCATTCTGTGTTGAAGAGGATTTCCAGGACTAGCCAACTGCATGTCTCAAGAAGAGCACAGCAATTCGCACCAGCACGTGTGCCTTGATTGCTCAATCACTGTGCTTACCAAAAGAGCATCCTGTAAGGGAGACAGCCCATGGGGAGCAAAGGGGGCAATCCACACTCCCGTGAGGATGAAATAAGCAGCTTTTACTGAATGTTCTGGCTTTTATAGTTGCAAGTAGCATCAGTGATTTTTTCCTTACGTGGTCAAGATGTTTCCAGACATGACTTCTACCCTTGAAAAATGTCCCTGACGGGAACATGAAAATGACAAATTGCAGTGATTGCAGGTCTTTCAGACTGTTCTTTGCATTTTTTACTCTGTGTATATTGACATTTTTGCTGAACATTATTCCTTAAGTAATTTCTTAGTAACCATTCCTCAGCCTGCATTTTTCAACAGGTCAGCCAGCCAGGGCTGCATATAGAGAGGTTAGGCCCAGCCCCTCTTACACCATTCAGTCTCTGCAAATTGAATCCTATGATGTGATAGAAACCTTTTGTGTTTCTAGACCATAGCCAGAGAGTAAAGATCAGTTTTCTAAGAGTATCTGTTTTCACCCAGTTTTCATGGTAGCATGTGCCATTAGTTCTCATTCATAGAGGTGAATTCTCAGCAACGTTGTTGTCAGTGTAACTCTAGAGGAGGTGCATCCCCACGCAGGGAGGTAAAAACACAAATCAGAGTAAAAATTATGTTTAAGAAATCACATAGAAAATTACTTCACTGCTTCCAGGACACAGGAACTTGCATTATTTTCAAAATAGGTAAGTGATTTTGATATTCTTAGAATTAACCTGAATTATTTGCACTGCACTATGAATTATTGCTTAATGATGTGCAAAGGCAATATTGCTAGGCCTATTACACTATAATCAAAATAAGAATTTGCTTGTTCTCTCAGGGTTTTCGAACATGATTACTTAATAGAATAATTAGAATCCTTTTTTTTTTTTTTTGTACAAATGTAAAAACTGCAGTAAGTAATGTAATTAGCCATAAATTGGTTACATTATATTGGCATGCAATTAACCATGCATCAACATACCTACCATATTTTACACATATAGTTCCTTTAACATGATGATTTCCCTTCTGATTTTTTAACTTACTGGTGAACTTGCATTTACCAAAATGAAACAAAACTATTGTAGTTTGTTACTTGGCACTTAAAATCTATGCTTGAATTGTTTTTTTTCAAGATTCATTTCAGCAAAGGATTAAACAATCGTTTCCCTGGATTTCATTGCAGAGTTCCCTGAAAGGACATCTTTTTCTTTCCATTTTTCTATTTCTTTGGGATTGATACATGATGGTTAAATTGCCAATGTATTTGGAAAATTATAGATGTGAACTACATGATACAAATTGTTTTAGATCACACTGTTGCTTTGATTTTCAATTGCTGCAGATACATACTTTGAGATATACTTTAAGAGATGAGTATCAACACTGCTCTTTCATTTTGGCCTTATGTTTGAGAAGAATGTAATTGCCTATTGCATTTCCACATTAATCTAAGAGTGTCTGATTCAGTTCTCTTTAAATTTAATGCCCTTTGATAGAGATAATTGTCTTGCTCTTGGTAAGCTGTGTCTAATTTAGCAATCTGGCTGACAGACTTTTAAAGGAAATCCATTTTGTCCATTTATAACATTTGAGCATGCTTGAATATATCAAGGAAAGTACTTGGATGTGTAAATGTGGGTTTGTGTGCACAATTATAATCTATGTAATATTCATACTTGTTTTCCCATCTTCCCTTTCTACAAAGTACCATTGAAAACTATGCCCAGAATTTCAGAGGAACTATTGACTTCTAGTGGACTTGTGTTGACTCTGAGATTCAGACACTATAAAGGTATTTATAAGCTTTTTGTTGTAAAGGGCCAGAAATAGTCTTGAGGTGTACACTAATAGCTTGTCTTGGATCAGGGGGAGTATAAAAGGCCACCTCAGCCTTTTACTCAGTCCTATTCAGTCAAGTGTCCTGCCAGCCCTCTGTACAGGGAACACAATTCCTCAGCCTCATCTCTACTTGCTGTATAAGAAAAAAGCAAAAAAAGATGTATAAAAACCAATTATGATCTAGTCCTGCCTGTCAGTATTGTTATAGACTTTCTGCAAGCAAGAAGATGCGTGAGCTTATACAACACAATGGAACACATTAGGCTGATCTCTAACGTTTTATCTTGTGTCTGGATGGATTTTAGCTAAGGCAATGTTACAGAATTACTTCATTTGGCTTCTTGGTTTAGAAGTCAGCCTAAAATCAGTAAGTAGGGAGAAACAGCAACTTAATGTGGACAACTACAGGCATGTGATTGCTGTTACCCTCTTCGTTTCCAGCAAGCAGCTGTCTGTGATCAGGAAGCCCTGAGCTCAGGGAAGAGCTTCAAGGTACACAATTCACAGCTTAACAGTGAGCCACAGATTCGATTTTCAAGCCTGACACTGCTGGAGGGTGTTAAAGTGTTGTGTGTGGAAGTTAAAGTGAAATATTTGTAATGAGGTTGGTAGAGCAATGCAATGCATATGGAATACAAATGTTAAGGCATTAGCAAGGTATAAATGCTTCTGTTCAGCTGAAATTGTTAGATAATGTGTCCAGATTCCACTATTCCACCTGAAGCCTCAAGTAGGTGCATGCTTTATATATATATTTGAAAATATACATAGCTATGCTTATATCAGTTTGGCAGGGGGAACATATATCCAAATTAATCCATAACTTAATAGCTTAATAACTTGTTACTAATTAAGTAGGCTATCTGTTTTCTTGGCAGAAAGATGAAACTTTATTTTGTGTTTAAAAGTGTAACTTTGATCCCAGTCTTTAGCATAATTTGGATTTTAATATTCATACTTTAAATTTTCCTACTGAAAAAAGTAGATAGATTAAAATTATTGTCTGTGAATTTCCTAGCAATAGAAAAAACTCAGCAAGAAACAGATGAGATGAATGCGTGTCTGAAAACAAATCTTGCAAACTAAATTAATGCACTTGCTCAATAAGTGAAGGCAGTTGTATAGCTAATATGTGCCCGGTGACAACAGATCTGCAGAGTATCTTGCAGACATAAGATTAATGATTTTGGTATTAGACAGGACAAAATGCCTGAGGAATTCTGATTAACCAATCTAAAATGCCATATGCTGGTCCAAGATAAAGCTGAGGAATAGATTTAGGATGTATCTTTACGCTGTGGCTTTCTCATAAGTCTAAGATAAATCTTCACCTGACTGATGCAAAAAGAACACACACTTGTCTACCACACCAGTATGACAAATACCCATATCATTAATGGAACAGAAGTTATAATCTATGTGAACTGTGAGACCCTTAAAGCAAAAGTTACAAACTTGGGGCTAGGTCCCTGCAAGTGCTGAGTGTTTCTTAAAATAAGCAAAAATGGCAATTTAATGTTCAGGAGTTGTGGATACCCAGTGCCTGCCAAAGAGATGAACAAATCTTGGTCCTGGATCCTAGAAGTGTGGTTCCTCTCTCTGTCAGATGGTTTGTCAAAGGGTGCTCACAACTCCCCAGCCTTTGGTTCTTGCAGAATGGTGAAGGGACTCCTGCCAGAAAGGTGGGAGCTGGAGAAGCAGATTTTTTACTCTGGAGATGTCTTTGCCTAGTGTCAAGAGGAGCTGGAACTATAGGATAGGGATGCTAAATTATTTGGTTGGCAACAGATATGATGTGAATAAAATAATGGTGACATGGTAAGGAAAATGTCTTTGCCATAATGTGTGTCAAATTATTATTATTATTACTGTCATTACACACACCTGAATAAAAGAAGCAGCTCTTTTTATCTGTAGAATAGCGAATAGCTTTTCCTCTGACATTTTATATTTAGCTTGATTACAGGTATTGAAAACATCCTTCCATACACCTTTTGCTTTCAGCTTGCAAAGGCACCAGCTCTCTGTTTGTTATTTTTCTCTTTCATCCTCCCCTAGCTGTTCTTCCCCCATTTTATCCTCAAACAGAAACTAGCAAGAACTGTTTCTACAGTAGTTTTCTACTGCACAGTAGGTTTTCAATGTTTCTTCAAGCATTTGACAGGACTGGAAAAGATCTCAGCGAGAGCCTTCTGCCCTGTCACCCTTAGCAATGTTGAGGAGAAATGGAAAAAGCACACCATGGCCCACATTCAACACAACAGCTGTAGTCTTAACTTTTATTTATGTGCCTAATTGATTTCAGGAAGAAGCTTCAAGCTTAAATGCTTTGTTGAGATCTAGTATTCTATATATGGAAGCCCCATCCTTGGAGGTTTTTAAGGCCAGGCTGGATGGGGCTCTGAGCAACCTGGTCTAGTGGGAGGTGTCCCTGCCCATGGCAAGAGGGTTGGAACTAGATGATCTTTAAGGTCCCTTCCAACCCTGATGATGCTATGATTCTATGATTCAGATGCCAAGAAGCCAGCCATTTCAGTATCGCCCCCCAGAGACTCTAAATATGGGATGCGTAGTCCCATATGTGTACATATGTCAGTCCTATGTGTACACATACGTTTCAGTCTGGACTCTATATAAAATAATGGATTAACAACTGATTGTCTAATTTTCTGTGCAATGGTCTGTATTCCTCTTATTCCACAGCCAACTTTTTTTCTGCTGGTCTACAAATTTACACTGTAATTCAGATAGGCTTATAAATAGGAAGGAAAGATTGAAAGAAGGAAGGAAGGAAAGGAGGGAAATCAATTTGATTCTTTTCATGCCTGTGAATCAAGATCTCCAGCTGTGGCAAACTAATGCAAAGTACATTAGTGCCAACATCAGCAACCGTGGAAGAGCCAGCTTCCAAGGATTCATTTAAAATTCACTGAACATGTGCTGCACTGAGCTTAGCGTGTTAACCCTTACTCATAACAAGCTTGGTAAACAAATACAGGCACTCATGGCTGACCTGATTTTTGCCAACTTTGACCTTTAATTTTTCTTCAGTAGAAAAATTCATTAAAACTGCTGAACCAAGGAAACTAACTGCAGGGAAAAGTTAGATATAGTACATTATTAAAAAACTACAATCTTTCCATTGAGTATGACTGATGAAAATGTCCACCAAACCAACCTGTGAAATTCAGACAAAAAAAAAAAAGTTAGGAAATGCCATAACCAGTGTTAGGTTGTGATGGTGTGTCTAACTCTGCAAGGTGTTGAACGTTTTCTGTTTAAGTGGGGCCAAACTCTGACTCAATCCTCCAGCAAGTTTTTGTTATATTTCATCCTATAGCTACTTCAAACCTCATGACCATGGAAAATGGTCATCTACATTTTTTTTTTTTAGAGTCTTTTTTTTTTTAATCGGATGTATCACGATTAGTAGGCTGGGTCTCCCAGGTGACCAAGGACAGTCTCTGTGTTGTTTTCATATATATGTTTTTCTTAAAAGATCCTGCTCTGTTTTTCTGCTAGTTGTTATGTTTCCCCTACTGTGATGTGTAAAAGGCAATTCTAGCTTCTAATAAACAATGCTTGACATTTCCCTCCTCTTCATAATTATTTTTTTTCTGTATTTTTTCCAGACTGAAATGATTTTTAAAATGACAAGTATAGTGCCCATATTTCAGATAAGGTTTCACTAGAGCTTTGTACAGTGTGTCTAATGGCCTCCCTTTACTGAAAAATCCTCCACTTGTGTATTCTAAGATTTCATTAGTCTTTGTCATGTCTATATCACCTTAGCAACTCAGAGTGAAGGATTTGTTGTTAACTTTTTAAGAACTGTCAAATATCCCTCAGATTACTCAGAAGTAGCTCTCTCAGAGCTCTCTAGTCCACCTAATCCAGTACTCCTAATGTAGTCTCTCTTTGTTTATGCAATTTAATCTACCCTGGTCTATTTATGTGATCCTAGCTAGCTTGATCCCATTTTATTTAACCCATCCTTTCTAGCTCATATTATCTCTATGGTACCAATATTAAGATCTCATAACCTCTTGTCAACACAGACTAAATTCCTCAAGGAGAAAATCCAGCAGTGAGACAGCTGCTGAGGTATACATGTTTGTGTTCTCACTTTCTCTCCTTGCAATCAATACTACTGTCAAATTTTCAGTCCACTCATATAGGTGTAAAATTGTGGCTTTATTGTTTCTTCTTTCAGAAATCCCAGGAAAGGAAAACAGGTCTGGCCACGAGCAAAGGAACCTCATCATCCTTTTTCTTTTTCCTGAAAGAGTATAAAAACTAAAGTGAGGGATATTTAATATTACCTTTTAATAGGTCTTACTTATCTCCTTTTCAAAATTGATTTGGAAAACCTGCCAGCAACAGAAAACAGCAAGAGCCAAAAGGGAAAAAAGCAAACAATACTTTATAGATCAGCTGCTGTATTTCTGTGACTTTAGAAGCAGAAGTCTTAAGGCTATAATACTTTTGATTAGTTTGAAAAATAATATAATACATTCTTCTAAAAAACACATGAAAGACCTATGCATGTTCACAGAGAAAAGGCAGTAAAATGTAAGGGTATTATATTGATTAAACATACTCTACAGAATTTTGGATCTCTGACATTAGAAGAGATGCAAAACAGCTTACCAGACAAGAAGGGGGTGAGGAAGATGAAGCTTTTGGCAATGTTTTTACATAAATTGTAACTAAGCTGAAAAAATAATACTTTTTTTTTTTTTTCCTACACATACACTCTTATCTTTGGAAACACTGGAAAGGAAAAGCCAGATACTCACAGGCCAACCATGAGAAACTGGGGTGATGCATCCCAGCAAAGTTCCAAGATGCAGCATGACCAGAAGGGTAGAGAAGCTAGGTTGTGAGCCTAATAAGCATGGGAGATGTCTGTAACACTGTGGGGACAATAATTACTTAAACTCTTGACATGAGAATGGATGGATACAAATTAGTCACAAACAAAAATAAGGAAAATAAAGAAGGGAGCTTAACCATCAAAACTGAAAGTCTTCCAGGAAGAATTTCCTGAAAGTGGAACTAGAGGAAGATTGTCTCATTTAATGGGATATAAAATTAGGGACTCAGTGATATGAGACTGTGCACCACCCAATCAATTGTTATTGATACTGTTGGGTATAATAGGTGGATTTTTATTCCTTCTGACTTAGAGGTGTGTATCAGCACCATAACAATGAACAGCAAGCTCAGTTGCTGTGTACGGGGTTTTTTTTTGGTAGTATTCCTCTAATGCACAGGTGACCAGTTCAGATCAATGAAGTCCTAACTGTACTGAAGGCAACAACAAAGCTTTGTCTGCATTCAATTTTATCTCAGCATCTTTTCTTTTTATTGAACCACGCTCAACACCAACACCAATGAATGAAGAGTTTGTATTTGCAGCTTCTGTGCATGGCCTATCCTGGCTTCTGAAACTGCAAGTTTCCAACACTTTACCTGAATCAGCCCTTAAACTGGTCTAAAGGAACAAGGCTAGTCTGGAACCAGCCCTGGTGCTGGAAACAGCTACTGTGTACTCCTAGGGTTTTATGTGCTATGTAGAAATACAAAGTTGGCATTGAATGACAAGGAGTTTGTAGTGCTCATCTTTCTCTTCTACTTTCTCTTCACATTTGTTTGTCAACTCTAACTTCCTCCTGGAGTCCAGTCTAAGGTGTCTTTGTAGCCTGCATAAGTTACTAGGGTTTGAAAGATAAGAGTCACAGGCCATTTGTTCCATATTTGCTGTTTGGTAGTTTGCCAGCAGGGCTTGGGGTGTTTTCCCCAGCACTACAAGAAATCTGAAGCAAAGACCTCATTCCATAGAGATTTCCCAAGAGCTCTCAGGGATTTCACTTTAAACAAACAAGTTGTTCTGGTGTATCTGAGGGATTTGTACAGAGCTTAAACTCCATGCACAGCTTAAAGGCATTTGTGATTAAAAGGCAACATTTAAAAGGAAGTAGAGATAGATCCACCCACAGCAGGAAAAAGAGTATTATAAACCTTTGAGGGCTGCTCATAAAATTACTAAATAGAAAACACATCATAAAAAAAAAAAACTCCACCCAAACAAACCCCCAAAAACAAACCAACAAACAAACAAACAAAAAACAAAGAAACCAAACCAAACCAAAAAACCAACCAAAAATGCAGAAGAAAATGGAATGCAGTTTGTCTTCATGACTCTGCATTGAGCTGTTATTTCACCTATTTACTCTTCATGTACTGATGTTTTCTCATTCTCCACTTGCTAGTCGCTACACATCTGCAGGATGGTATTCCTCTTGATGGATGTCAGCACAGCTCTACTGCCAGGACCCTGCTGAGCCTCCTCCTGTCTGCCACAGTGAGAGCTTTATACCTGTGTCCGAGTCCCAGCCTGAAGACACCTGCTAGAAGAATAAGCAGATGTGGCACAAAGTGCACCACATACTTTGAACAAAAGCTGCAAATTCCCCGTGGCAGGTAAGATGACCCCTTCTAACTCTAGGGCAAGAAAAAAGTCTCTCCCCATCGCATTCCCAGTGGAAGTGACAGAATGAAGAAGAAACACAGAATGAAGAAGCAGCACAGTTTCAGGGACTACATTAATCCTTACCTGGGTCTAGTCCAGTCTAAATCTGATCCTGGCTTCAAGAAGTCGTGTAAAGCTTCCCCATGTCCTTGTTCACATTTACAGTGGCTAATCCTTTAACAGGAACAAGATCTTGGACACTCAGTCTCTGCTTCAGCAGTAATAACAAGGTGTTTGCAAAGGACTGCCCATTGTGGGTGCATCCCAAAAAAAGGACTTGTTGGTACTTTCATCAAGGGGCTTCCTGGCACAGCTGCCATCCCTCCCATGGACTTGCTGCAGACAGAGCTAGCCTGCAACCAGGAGTCAGCCCAATGTCTGCCAGATGGACCATGCTGTCCTATATCGCTCACTGAGCCACATCAGAGAGGTCTCACCTACAGCATCTGGTACATTCCAGAATTCAAGAGCAGGACACTGGTTGGTGTGACAGAATGACATGTGCTTCTGCAAATACATGTACGGCAGGAGGTAGAAGGTAAACTACAAAAGATAAAATTAGTGGCTGAGGAGAAACATGCATATTACTGATTGCAAAATTACCACTGTTGTCACAGTGTCCAGATTTTCCTTCTGAAATTCATAACAGACAATCTAGATTAACCAGTTAGCAAAAACTCTACAAGATTAAGGCAAAAGAAATAGAAAATGAGGAATTTAGCAAAAGTCCCTCTTTAAAAGAATATGCAAAATGCGGTGGCAGCTTGCAGCAGAAATTATCTTCCTGTTGGTTAGTGGAAAAGAACTCTTTGTGAGACGTACTGAAAGAGCAGCAAGAGAAGAATGAGTGGACAAGGCCAGGGAAACTAAGGTGTCAGTGGTTTTCAAGACACCAAGAGACACATAGAGGGTATAGGAAAATGACCAGTTGTGAAGCTTGGCTAGGAAGAAGTTCTCAGAGCATGTGTGAGGTCAGGTTCAGCAGAGGGGAAAGGTCATGTGCTCTGGAGGAAGGAAACACCCCATCTAGTGAGGCAGCAAGTGGAAATGGGTAGTAGAGGTGCTTGAAGAGAAGAGATGATTTAGGTCTTTTTAATAGGAAAAGCTATGGTATACTAGATATAGAGTGACAATTGCTAAATAAAGGAAGGGGGATGCGTACCAAGAGAATACTGAAAACAAAACCAAAAACAAGTCAGGAGCTAAAATGGGTCACCATTTTTAAATCTATGACCAAGCTGGAGTGAACTGAAGACAACAAAGTTAGAGGCCATTCCTAGTTGGGCAGAGGAAGGAAATTCACTTGTCAGAAATTGGCATGGCCTTCTACTTACTAGTTGTATTTCTGAAATTACTTACCTCATTGTGAAAATATGGTTTAGAGTTTCATTTTATTTTAGAATGCTGTTGGTGCTATGAGTAGTTTTCTTCTCTCTTCAAAATGGAGATATTTACTCTGATGAGCCTTTTCTACTCCAGCACTGAAAAGTGGAGTCAGTCTGCCATGGAGTCAAGCTGGTTTTGCCATGACTAAGAATGTCTGAAATAGGACATCCCGATACATCCATCTGTCAAATATTTTAATTTGCAGTTCTCTCTTTTTTTAGTCTTAAGATTGTACTTGCAAATGGATCACATGGTGTTGTTAGGTGGCTCTTAGCACAGCCATCTTATTTTAATGAGTTTTGAATAGTTTCTCGAGTCTTGATTATTATGCTGGAAATAAATCATAACCATGTTCTCTGGTACTTTCTGCTTAGATATTGTCTATATTGAAGGTGGGTCTTTCAGGCAACAGAAGATACTTTACCTGGATCTGTTCCTGTGTGGCATGCCCTAGGTGTTCCTGCTCTGGCAGGGGGGTTGGACTTGATGATCTCCAGAGGTCCCTTCCGACCCCTAACATTCTAATGATTCCACAGCTCAGGGAACCTGATTTGAAACACATATCACAACCCCATAGCAGTTAGAGAGAGAAATGCTGTAGTTAATTTATTATGCTGCCAAGTTCTTATTAACAAAATATCCTCTGTAAATTAAAAGAAAAAGCATAGTTCAGTAAACAGAGCAACTGATCTTTGCAAGCAGTCATGACAGCCTTGCTAACAACTATAGATTTCTCACAGTATGACAGTCATCAATCAGAGAGGGAAAAGCCAAGTTATATTGAGCTCTGTTCCTTAGAGGTCACTCCTCACAATCAGAGAGTAAACTCTTTCAAAGCTCCCTTCTTTTCTCCACTGTAAATCCAAGCTGGTTAGTTATATGTGATGTCATCTAGCCTGGGTAGCTGTTTAAAGGGAATGATCTTTTAAAGCATGATCCCTAGAGAAAAAGCTGAAAGTACTCTGGTCTTTTGATTTTAGCATGCTTCCTTACTCCTACTTGGGTAGACAGCATCTTCTGATGTGGTTACAAAGTGCTTGAAGCAGAATTTCTACCAAGCCTTGCAGAAAATAGCATGAAACGTACCAGATACTAGTTACAAAACTTGGAAGCAATACGAGACCCATACTGCATGTTTTTACACTTTTGTTCTCCTAGAACCGTTGTTTGGAAGGGATTTCTGGAGATCATCAAGTCTAGCCAACTACTTGAAGCAGGAATAGTCCCAGTCTAGATAAGGCTTCTTCTAGACATGCCTGAAAAACCTCTAGGGACAGATTTTTACAGCCACACTGGCAGTTTGTTCCAATGCTGCAGTGAAGATTTTCCTAACATCTAATCTGCCTCTCTAAAAGTGCACGTTATGGGCACTACCGATTGTTCTGGCATTTGTCAATACCAGGACCCATTTTCTGAGCAGTTTGGATCCATTTTCTTTGTAATGCCTGCCCCCACAAGCAACTAGGGACACTGCTCCACTTCCTCTTCTATTCTGGTCCCCTTGTCTCCAAATTAAAATAGCTCATCTCACTGAACTCCTCTCTGGTCAGGTGCTCTAGGGCCTCTCATAACACTCTGCTGGGCACTTTCCACTTTCTCAACCTTCTTGAATCCACCATTGAACTCTGGGTGATCTCTCCAATATTTGAGTGCCCTACAGTTCCTTGGACAGTTCTTGTAGGCTTTGGGGGGAAAAACCAACCAACCAAACAACCAGGCATAAAAGTAACCTCTTGCTATTGAAAATCATTGTGAAAATACCCTAGCCACTACTAGAATGCAATAATACAGCCTTATAAACATGTGCATCGTAGATCAGCGATGCTCAGCGCTGTATCACAGCCATTTAGGAGTCCAGAGACTTAAGCACTTGACAGGAGACAGAAATATTATCAAATTTGAAGTATTATCAAATATGTGCCAGACAGTTGCTAAGGCAGTTGTCTGCATTTCTTTTCAAGACTTCACTTGCTCTTACCTCAGATATTTCTTTGTCTGCTAGGGATGTTGAAAGTCACATCAGTTGTGATGAAAATTTCCTTGTCTTAAGAAGTGTTTCTTTTTTTTTTTTTTGCTCTGGTAAAGACAACAGATGGGATCTAATTTTTGACAAGGCTAATGATAATAATTTTGTTGCTGTTACATAGAGAGAGCTTTCTGTGCACATTTGAATTGCTGACAAACTGTTGCTCTGTGTGGGGCAAGGTTCTTCCTCAGATCTTTGGCTGTTTTAGGGGGGATATGTGTATTATAGTGTTGGGTTTTCTGGACGGTATGGCAGGTAGGATTGGGGGCAGGGAGAAGATTATGTAAACAATAAATCATAAAGAAAGAAGAAAAAGTAATTTAATGTTCTTACTGAATACCAGAAGAGAGTATTTCCTTGAGAAAAAGTAGGTAAAAGAAGGTAATCTCATTTAGGGAGCACAGGATAATGCAGAGTCTCCAACAGGATTTTTGCAGAACCAGTAGTGCTCCCTGCAGCTTAGAAAAGGAGTTAAAAAAAAGCTATTTCCCTCTCTCAGTCCTTGGTGGTGTCTCTTCAGTGCTGCATGGTTTGCAGTAAGTAGATCAACCTAAACTTGCAAATTAAAATTCACACTGAAATATGTTTCATGACCTAACACTGGAACACAAGGACATTGCTGATGAAATGTTTGAACTGGGCACTGTACAACAAAAGGTGCTCCTCTTTCATACTTTAGGACACAGCAGAGGCTCTGTGAGAGACCCAATTCCTCCGTTCTACCACCCAGTATATTGCAGGTTCAAATTCTGCCACAAAACATATATTCTATTTTCTTACAGGTAAACACAAACCCTGAAAGATAGTGATAGAGGAAATAAATCCTGCAGTGCCTTGCATGCTTGGGTAACTGTAACAAATTCAGAGCTATAGATGCACAGAGAAAGGAACACAGGGGAGCAGGCTACGAGGTATCAGGGGGATGAATCTTGCAGGTAAATAAATTTCTGTTTGTATTAGCTCTACCTTCACAATCATCCTTGCCAGATCACTATCCTGTTGTTTATGTTATGTATTTAGATGTATGGAAACATGGCACACATTTTGCCAAGAAACACAGTGGCTTGCATTTCTGATTAAACTTTCTGGATAAGCACCTATGAAGACAGAGGCTGTAGTGTTCATAAACCATCAGAAAGGTCCCCTATTCCAGATGTCTTCATACACAATCTATTTAGTAAATTAAATTTAGGAAAGAACCAGAGGTTATTTAAATGTGCAGCTGAAAAGAAAGCATTCTGAACTGAAGAGCTATTTTGGATACAAAAGATTTTATGTCAAAATTCCTCAGAATGTATCACTGTTCAAGATTAGAAATGTACACTGTGTGCTTACAGAGGCAGAGATGTTTAAGTGGTTTGTCATTCATCTCCTATATTTACTTCTATTAAGGTCCTTTGGTCAAAAGTAAGAACAAAGACCTGGTGATGCATTTCTTGGTGCAATACCCTTCACCATACTCACTCTGTTTCTAAAAGTCTGACTGGCTTTTAGAAAGCCTGAGAAGCTGGCCTTGCTCACTCATTTTTGGAGTTATAAACATAACAAAAGGAACCTGAACAAAATCCATGCTGTTTTAATGGAAAAAAGCCCTGAGCCTTCCCATGGTGTCAATAAGGTCCCTTCAGAAGAGACTGAGGAAAGATATGAAAACCAATTACTGGATATCTGATAATTGTTTAAACACACACACAAAATGCATTTTAATCTGTCTAGAATACTGGTTTGAATTTCTGCCCATGAAATAGATGACAACACACTTAATATTCCAAAACCAGTCAGGATCCAGAGGACCACTGTGCAAAACATGCGCAACTAGCCCTCAGGAATTAGCCCTCTGTGACAGAAGACAACTTGTTAGTAGTCTTGAGCACTATTCCTATTCCACTCTATAAAATGCCCTCTGAGGAGCCATACTATCTTAGATATTTAAAACCCTTGGGAAATACAAAATGTTAAATACTGGCACATATTGAAAAGTGATGACTGTTAAACACACATCCAAAAATGATGATATGAAAGAACGAACTATTTTAAAAAAGTCTGAGTTACGTATGTGGTGACCAGTACAACTGATGACCTCTACCATTAATTTTTCTTACTATGTTTAATCTGTACCATATTTTCTTATTGTGCTTAGTCTGTACCAAAGATAACTGTCATGAAGATTGCAGTTAGTGCTTTAAATGAGGCTATTTGCAAAGTTGTCTGTCTTAGCAATTTTATTATCTATAACTACAGTTACAGACTGTTGGTCTTTCCATACAAGATCTGAACATCTCTGAAACTTAATTCTTCTATTGCTTAGGCTGGAAGATGTCAGCTGCTCTGTAAAACACACTGTCAGCTTCTGTTCTCAGTAATGACAGACGCAGTCCATTTGGTACTTGGAAAATCAAACTGTGACCTATAGAGTTTACGGAAGTGTCTCCATCTTTGATAGAATTGTGATGGCTTTGAAGCTACTTACTCACTTTGGTAACTCCCTTATTCAATATCATTACCATCTAGTGCCTCTAGAGAAATTACAGAAGGTATCAGCTTGTGACCTGTATGTCCGTAGCTAATGCCACTAGTGCTATAGATAAAATGATTCAAAAAGCTACAACCTGCTCTGGTGGCAGCTGTTTCAGTGAAAGAGATGTGATAACTCCAGTCATCCTCATGCTTCATTTCAGATTGCAGCAGGAAAGTGTGAATTTGAAAAAAAATAAATGGAATTGCTATAGAGGAAGGTTTTCTCTGGCTTGAATTTTGATAAACAGCTAAGAAAAGTAATGTAAAAAAGCAGTTTCTCTTTCGATCTGAAACACAGTGAATCCACAGATTCAGGTTTTGGGAGATACTTGTAGTGCTGCTTGAAAAAAAAATAAATTAGTGTCTTGGAAGAAGTTAAGACTAGAGAAGTTTTTCTTAGTTACAGAGTCGTTATGCTCAATTATGGCAGCTTAACAGGTTTATCATGACCAGACATTACCTAGCAATTAATCTTAAAAAACCCTCTTAATTCCAGTGGTCTTTACAATTTAATCATGAGTGTCTATCTACCCTTGAGAAATGGTTACTGAAGCTCATCTGGTAAATGATGGAGAATCAGCCCATAAATAAAAGGAAAACAGATATAGCCCTACACATCATTACTGTCAAAACCCTGTCATATCCAATAGATAGCACTACACAGGGATATTATCTGTTAAGTAAATCACAGTGTGACTGAATGATGTGAGAGACTTTACTGACTTTCACAGACTGTAGGTCAGAATCTTTTTTAACAATCTAATAGTTATCTAATTAGTATAATGATAAATATGCTTGAATCATGGCTAGAAACTATTACCAAAAGAAAGAGCTTGCAAGCTTAGATTAGCTTGCATGAGCCCCTTCCTATATTTGAAAATTGACCAAGTTTTAAATTAGTGTTCTATTTTACTGAACTTCAGTTCCTTTTAAATGGAAAATGTTTGGTGATTGAGCCAGAGGAAATTGTGCAGCTATTCCTTTTTGCATATCTGGACATTTACCTGAAAGCCATTACTGTGGGTTTGTACAACTTAGACAGAAAGAAACCCAAACAGATAAGGCATAGAATTAATGATTAATACAGTCAAAGGAACTCAAACAAGCCAAAATATTAAACAGATGCTTATTCTTTTCTAATTAATTGCTAAAGATATCATCCTGGGAAGGTCACCCCAAAGAATTAACCCCTCAATCATGTCATTTTGCGCTCTCACTTAATTTACTTTGCTAATGTTTTGTTAACTCTGTGTTCCCCTGGTTACACTTCAGTTGGCTAAATAACCATTTGTATAACTTGTACATTAAGATCATTAAAGCAGTTCTGTTCAGACAGCCTAGCCTTGCAGTCTTCTTCTCAAAATACTCCTGTGGTAAATCAGCCTTGAGATCTAGACCACATACAGCCCAGCCAAGCAAGCAATTGCATCTATTCACCCCCCTCCTCAGAAAGCTCTATTAGCCTGCCTTGATCTGTAATATGCATACCCAGCAGACTCAAGTAACTAGACTTCACACCCTTGGCATAGCCAACCATATGTCCTTGCAGCTCTGTTGATAAAATTTTGTGCCCCTTTTTAAAGGTTGAATTAAATCAGGTGTCTGTCAGACTTCCATAGACTATGTATCTGATCTGTCTCCTACCTTTGAAGGACAAACAGTAACTCTGAGCTAATTACTTTCTGTTCTAAAACCTCTGAATAACAGCTAGGGGCAAATGAATTGATGGAGAAATACGAGATTTAAGGGACAGGACATAGTTTCCCATGTAGGCATCCAATTCCACTTTAGAAGTCTAGAATATCCTACCTGGCATATGGCTGTCATAGCAGAAGGGCTTAGGTCTGCCATACGTTGTATGTCATGCCTGCCAGTTCCTTGCTGATGTCTTAGACACTCAAGGGAATCTAAATTGTCACTGGGTACCTCAGTTTAGCCCATCACTTAACTTTGATACAGAAAAATCACGAACATGAGGACAAAGCACCTTTCTAATTTAATGCTTACAGGTATTACTGTTTCTCGCCATCAACCAGGTTTAAATAGTATACTCTTCAGAATTTCTTAGACATTTTCAGAGTGCTGTGAGAGGTGTTGGTTGTGAAATCTATCAGAGCTAATGCTATTGTGTGTTTAATCCCACACACAGTGTTCTGAAACTATAGGGGCTGACATTTCATGGGACAATAACTCTAGAAAACCCAACATGTTTTATGGTTTAGCTGCCATTATTCCAGCAAAGCAATGACTGGAAAAAAAAAATAAAAAGAAAAAGAAAAAAAAAAAAAAAAAGAAAGAAAAAAAGAAAATTAATGAATTAAGGATGCAGAGCTGGTTTCTAGGAAGATACATCAGAAATCCATCCAATCCTTAAGGAATAATTCTAGGCTAGGATAGGAATGAAAAATATGCACGTAGATATAGAGAATTCAATTCTCCGTTTGCTACCAGATCTGTGTGGCAAGGACATTGTGCGTACAAGACTTGCAGGGACTGCTCAGGTTCCCCTCCTTGTTGCTGCAGCTGCCCCTGACACGTCACACAGAATTGTACCACAGCACAAAGATCTCATAATCACATGTACAACTATATCAAAGTTAGTTTTATATTGCTGTTTGTCTACAATCCAGTGTGGAGTACATACATTTCATCAGTTTTTGTTGTCATGAGGAGCAAGAATATAATTTAGTTCATGTGCACAGCTTATCACCTCTTAAGCAAACAAACGATGTCCAAGCACTGCATGAGAAGCCTCTGATTGAGATAGTTAACATCAATTACATAACATAAGTTATTAACAATAAGCTTTCTGGATTTGGAATAAAGCGACACTGAAACAACCTGAGTGTTCTCACCAGAACAGAATGTCAGTCAACGTTGTCTCAGACAGTGAAGAATCTGTTTGCACCTGGTTCATGCTTTGAACTTATCAGAACAGAAGGGCCTATGTTCAGATGAAAATGATGGGAAAGTTAGTAACATCAAAGTACACCATTGCTTGTTTTCCTTTGTAGCAGAATTCAAAGCGCAGAAGTGTCTACAGCAGTCCAAAATTGCTTACATTTCCATGTCTAAATTGTGTCTTAGATTTCTCACAGAAGTTCATGTACACTTGTGAATCAAGTTAGGATAGGAGCTAGTTTTGGCAAATCCTTTACATTTTGGCATTACACTATTGCTTACAGCAAGCAAATTTATGAAATGGTGGGTGCAGCAAAGTAAAAATCTTCTTCAAGCCTTGCTAAAATAACAATTCTGCAGCCAAAATTCAATTTTCACTTCTTTCTCCAAAACCACTGGTTTGGGTTTGGTTTTTTTTTTTTATAAAAAAAAGATTTAATATCATTTTTGCAAGTAAAATTTTCATTCATCAATAAAATGAAGTGGCACATTTACCGGATATATTTGTGTTATTTCCCACTATAACTGGAAGAGCCTCTTTTGTTTAACAGGTGCTACAGATTGTTGTCAGTAACATATGTAAGCAGGGTTTTCTTTTGGTTAATTAAGTAGCACGTAGTAAGACTTTAAAGCATACAGTTTCCTTACTCTCATTCCCCATGATGACTTTAACTTAAAACTATTTAGTCAGCAGATGTACAAATGACTCTTTCTGCTTTATCATTATCTATTAGAACAACAAAACTACTTATGAAACTATTACAAGAAATGCTGCTTTATGCCCTCAATTTTGTCAAGTAGCAAGGCTCCCGTTCCCCGTGTGTTCTGGGTGCCCCTGGGGCCATCTGTGAGATAACAGCCTACCCCAACAGAAAACTAACAAAATTACTAACAAGGAAGAGACTGCTCCCTCTCCACTCATGGAACAGACTTCAGAAGGGTGATGTGAGATGAAAGCTCATTTTTGCTGAAGACAGAAGAGTCTTTGCTTTGACTTCAGTGCCAATCAAGACAGAATGGTCACTAACCAATTCTGACCAAGCCTCAAGTTCTTTACAAGCTCTGAATAATTCACAGGAAAAAACACTTGGTGCTGTAAGCTTGCTGAGAAAGTTTAATCACGAGATATTCACAGCAGTTTCAGGAATTTACCACTCCCGGCTCCTGTATTTGCTATACCTCCTACACCTAAAAGCCACATCCAGGCCTACAAGCCAAGTGACTGTCTTCTTCTCCATCTGCAACCCAGCAAGCTCTGCTGTATCTGCCTCCCACAGCACTCTGGTGATCTAGCCTGCTGGGTACTCTGCTGTGGGTGCCACAGCAATCCAAGAGAAGAAAGAGAAAAACTTGTCACAGCACCCAGGTACTTGGGCTTGATGCCCTACACCAAGGCAACACATCTCCAGCAGAGACATGACCTCAAGAATGAGAAGAGGAAGCATGCAGGTGCTCCCCTTGCAACATCATGAAGCCAGTCCTTAAGCCCAGTGGTGTTTCTTGGTCTGTCTTACACCTTTTTAAGTAACCTCTTGCCCAAATACACCACAAAGAAAAGGGTCCAGCATCACAGAGGATCCTGACTTCCTTGAGAAGAGGGGTTTTGGCTCTATACTAAAAGCAGGAGCACTCCCTCCAGTCAGGATGTCCACTGACAGCGATTAACACTGTTGGGGCTCCTTACACATCAGTCCAACACAGCTGCTACACATACCTATCACTTGCTAAAAGCTGGTTAGGTTGTTATTATTATGGTTATTATTATGGTTAGGTTAACTCATTAAACCAGCCTCACCTCCCAGGTTCTCATTTTCTTTTCACAAGCAAGGAGCAGAAGGAAGAGAAAGAATACCACAGCTTTCTGCACTAGAAAAAAAAAAAAAGCAAAGCAAAAGCTATCTGCTTTTCCCCTTATCATCTGAGTAAGGCTAATTAGGTTGCCGAAAAGCTGCTTTCCAGAGCAGCTGCAACTGAAAGCCTGCAACCCTGGAGATATGGTCAACCAGGCAGCCCTGAGAGTCTTCCTCCATGTGGGCCTAAAATCTCCGAGTATTCTTGCATATCTCCCCATATCACATCAGCAGCTGCGGTTGACATCCTCTCCCTGTGGATGATTTCACATGAGCTGGCAATGTTCCCTCTGACTTTAGCTACACGTACGCCTAGTTCTGTTGCTGTTTGATAGTAGTTGCGTAAAAGAAGGTGTCTGGGACTGAATTCCTGGAGGTCTCAAGCTACGAGTATTCTTGACTCATGTGTTTGTGAGACTGGCTAGCTACAAGGCAACATTGAAACTTGGATTGAGGACAGAGACGGTGGGGTTGCAGCTGTGGCAAACTGAACCCAACATTAAACTGTTCCTGGATTTCAGCAGCTAAGTACATAGAGCACTGCACTGAGTCACACTGGCTGGAAGTTTGAGGTGACTGAGGTGTGTCTGTGCTATATTTCTCTGCAAATATAGACATGCTCTTTTACTCCAAACTGGTGGTGATGAACAAAATTGTAGTACGTAATGTATACCTGGTGGGAATATACTTGCACCTTGTGAAGGTTAACAGAGCTAAAAGTTTATGTCTTTTTGTCTGGAAACCCTTGTGGTATCAGCTGTGAGAGAAACTGCTCGGTGCAGTGGACACCTGAGGATATATGCATAGCTGTGTCTGTATCCAGGACCCAAGGCTAGACAAGGCAGCTGAAGCAGTGGTTCTGGAGATCTGCTGGACTAGGCTTGGGAAAACATTCCAAGGCCAGATAAAGCTACTGCTCAGATTCCTTTTTCCTCCACGGGAGCCAATGAAACAAGAGAAATTCTCTTGTGTTTAAATGTGCTGTAGTTTTTGACAGATCTGTTGCTTTTAACATGTAACATAATGCATACAATAGCACTTTATGCACCGCTCCCAACTATTTTATTATTCTCATAAGAGCTGATAAAATCCAGACAGGGGAAGGTAAGGTTACTGGGCCTGTTGCCAGCTAGCAAATCAATGGTCTCAGCAGAGATAGCAACTGTGTCTACTGATTCGCAAGCATTATCCTCTGTCAGTGATTGTGATGCCTTCCAAGATAAGTAGTGTTATTATAATTAGAGGTGTGTAACAGGAGTAAATAATAACATCTACATAATATGGCTGAGAAGCAGTGTGTTTGGAAACCTTTATTCTCGGGTAAAGTCCTATTTACTTCAGGGAGAATTTTTTTAAAAACCTAGATGGATCTAGTCCCTACTCATTAATTTTGCCTTTTAATTTTATATGTAGACTGCATTAATTTTTAATTGCTAACATGATTTCCTTGGTTGTTTTTGAGATGACGAATTAGATGTGACCAGGCCTTATTTGTTGCAAGAGCTAATGTTCCTGGGTTTGGGCCCTAATAAAATTATTCAATAATAATGTAATTTCTAATGGAGCCATCTATTATGTATTTCCTGTTTAAAAAAAATAAAAATAAAATCAAAACCTTATTTGACTTATTATACAGGAAAGAGCCAGGTTACAAGTTACAAGAGCCATCTTTCAAATTAGAGTTACATTTACCTGTGCAAGCTAACACAGTCTGAATTCTGAGCTAAATCAGAACCTTTTAAAGGTAGTTCATGTTTTGAGGCAAGTCCTGCCCCTCTCCACCAGTAACCTACAAATGGACGAAAAGGATACCTGTACATCCTCCAGTCACCACACACTCTATTTTCACTGGGGTTAGGGCTGGAATTTGCCATCTTTCCTCTTGCTCTGTAAGTTACTGGAGTCCATTATCATGGTTAACTCCACATGACATTAGCATCTGTATTCCTCCTTCTGCTCCCAGCATCATGAGTATCAGAGAGCTGCTATAGCCAGGGAGGACCCAAGTGACCTGTTAAGTAAATACTTGTGATGTGTTGGAGATGGGTTAGAGTTCAACGTGGGTTTCTGGAGCTTCCTGCAATAATGATATTGTTTTGTCTCCATAAGTGGATTTGCAGTGGACTCCAAATGGAGATTTTGATGTTGCTAATAGGTGATGAATGAGGAATGCTAAACCTGCCTTGAGAAATGAAATGTAGCTGCCACTATACGTGAAAAAGTATCAGTATTTCGAGGTAACTTGTGAAAAACATGATACCCTGGTTACGTTGGTAGTATTAACTAAAATATTTGAATAAAACTTGCCTACTTGTCTACATCCAATGCAAATTCATCTCTTGAGTACAATATAGGGGTACTCTTAAAGGCATAATCTACTCACAGTGAAAGAAGAAAACTTTTGGCAAGGTCTTGTGTGAAGTCTATCCCAGAGTTGCAAAAGAATTTTTCCACCCTTGAGACTCTCGGGATATTGACCTTTACGTGATCTTACTTCATACATTCTGGAGGAAGAAAAGGTGTAAAGAAAATGTATTTCAGCTGTGGGGTAAGAGGGAGAATGGGCTGATTCATGCCACTTTGTGTGACTTTTCTTGCATAGTCTTCAATGAATAACTTCTTATGAGTTTTGGGTTTTTGATAATTTTTCAGCCATGCTTGTAAATATTTTTTTGTAAAGTCTTAATTCCCCTGACCTATTTCATTATTTTTATTTTTTATCTCTCCCACTACTTATATATTCCAAGTAACCTAAGAGATGTTTCTGATTGATAGAAAAACATCATATCTGGGAGTAATGACTGTAGTTCCATCTGTCTAGTTTGAATGTGAAAAATATGGCCTTAAGAATTGCTATAGTTCTTATCTGAGATTTGGAGCAGTTGTAGATTGACAAAAATCATAGACATTTGCAGAATGTTATGCAAATATATGCAAAACTATGAAAACATTAGCCTCTCCAGTACAAAGAACCAGCCATTTATTTTGAATGCATGTTATTCTCTTGCAGAAGGGTTCTATACCATTAGATATGATATATTATTGTTTCCTTAAATATTTTCAGTTAATAATCTGGAAGGTAGTGCTGCAGGGATTGTTGTTGTAATGCTTTACCAAGCAAGAAAAAGTGCAGGAAGAAACTAGGTACTTGTTCTTGATAATTTTCCTGCTTTCGGCTACTATTTTTTGCTATGTACACTTCTTATTACTCATTTAATAGCAGTGGAATCAGAAAAAAAAAAAAAATTTGTATTCCTTACAATCATGTTCCTGTTTACTCCCCATTTCCCTGCCTAGCCATCCCATTTTATGCATGAAAAGGTGTTCAGCTGCTGTCAGGGATCAACAATGCATTCTGTTGCTAGGGCAGCTCTGACCTACTCTCTTTTTCTAAAGATAGACCCATGTTGATATCAAAATTCATTGCCTGTTATTTAAAATTGTCATTTACAATAGCTGTGTTCTGAAAATTTATATTCTGAATATTTCCTCCTGTTGATTTAATTGCCAAAAAAGGACCATTTGCCCTTTGCTTCTGTCATGCTGGCTTAATTAAATGTCTGTTAAAAGATGCATCTGGATTTGAGCAGAAAATTGGCCGATGAACTGGAACAAGCAACTCTGCTGAGTTAAGTTTTCTGAGAACAAAACCTAGACTTCAGCAAAAGAAAATGTTCATCTACATTTAATCACTAACTCGGCATATACTGAAATGCCAGTCAAGAAACCATCTTATGTTCTGTGTATAATTGGATTCATTCTGCTGCATTTTTACTGTTGGAGGCTCTCATGGAAAGTAAAGCTTATCCAGTGTTGATCTGTAGCACTAAAGCAGTCCCAGCGTTGACAGAGGAAATTATCCTTCACAAAGGCAAAGGTGAAACGAGTTCCCTCAATTTAAATAAATTCATGTGATGCTGTGCAGACCTCCTCCCTTTCCTGTTGTTGAACATGCATAAATATTCCTTTCTAGGATGAATTTATCACCTTGATAATTCTTCAGAATGAATGACTTTTGTACCCTAAGTCACCTTGTATATAAGCTTAGGGAAGCAGATTTTACATATGGCATGTTTTTAGTTTGCTGGAAGTACAAATTATTGTAATAATAAATTGCACTGACCTTGCAGCTACAGAGGCAAGAACAACCATAGCAAGGGAAAATAAGAACAGCAGGAAGTAAATATTATTTGTAAACATTGAAAATGCTTGAGAAGTTTGTAAAAATGATAACTGAATGCTGAGTGATGTTAAAATCATTCAGACTCAGATATTGCCCTAAAAGATTAGTTACCATTTAACAACAAATGAGATGTAAATAATTCTATGTCTTATGTTTATGATGATTCACATCTATTTCTACTGTATTATGCACAAGTACCAAAATCCTTTCCCACATATTTTGAACAAACATTTTCATGTTATCCTTTATTCCAGTCTATTTCCTGATTGTGACATTTCTTGGGTGGCAAAGGCTGGGGATATCATTCGATACCCTTTTCAAGAACTGATAGTTTCTCATCCAGAGCAGCCACTGGTTTTATGTTTTGAAAACCAGACAGATCAGAAGTACATATTTGAGT
>JAAGNO010017035.1:40604-52887 GCA_033439905.1 Ceryle rudis
ACTGATAGTTTCTCATCCAGAGCAGCCACTGGTTTTATGTTTTGAAAACCAGACAGATCAGAAGTACATATTTGAGTGACTTAAGCCAAGCAGCTTAGACTCACCTCGCTTCTAGTGGTCAGGTTAACCAGATGTTCTCAAATTAGACTGCGATTCACACAAAAGACATGGTCTTCATCATGCAGGTACTGTGTTTTTGCTAACATGGTGACTAGAGGACTCAGAAGATGAAAAATCTTTTTTTACAGTTGTGTTTTGTCTGATATAAAATAAGAAGTTGGATGCAGGTTTCTTAAAATGAGCAAAATTTTACTATCACTAGGGACTGTTGTGCTAAGAGGGGGCAATCACAATCTTTGCTGCTGGAGATGCTTAACTTTCCATTAGTGATTGAACATGCATTGAGTCAGATTTAAAAAAATAAAAAATGCCATCCGCAAGGAAGAGATTGAGTCTGTAGACCACAGAGTCATGTTCAAGCCTCTGACTAAATGAATCTCCAATTGCACAAAGTAAACAACTCCAACAAAAACAACTGAGAGAGAATCTACTCTCACTGCCCCAGGTGTAAAGATGTTCAGCTGGCTAACTTAAAGCAAAGTGAGGGCTGAAAGGAGGCCCTTCATCTCCAAAAAGAGCATTTTAATCATCTCTAATTTCCTTGATGAAAGTACTCGAGATGTCCTCTTATATCACAATTTATGGTCAAGAATCCTCACCAGATGCTTCTCTCTCCTTATGTTGCTATTCCTGCTTACTCCTGAGGCCCCCTTAAACTTCCATGGCTTCCATGACTCCAATTCATAGGAACCCAAATCTCCTTCACCATAATGCAGGGAGCTGGGGTACCTTATGCAGATCTGTTCCAGGGGAAGGGGGACATAGAAGTCACGTGGTGCTATGTTGACGTCTCTTTGAATTTAGACCTTCCCTCTCAAAGGAGGAATACCTTACTTAGAAAATATTTCATATCTTTATGACATGGTATGATAACAGATAGTAATACTCAAAGCTGACAGTGATAACTGCCAAAATAGACATAGAAAAGGAAACACAACTGTTCCAACAAGAAGCTATCTGAATATTATCATATATACATGTAAGCAGACATGGGGAAGTGTCTTCTGAATGATTTTGCACAGGAAACAACTATTTCAAAATTATTTTGGAAAAAAAAAATGTATTGCATAAAAGTAAAATTATTTACATTTGATTTGCTGCTATTTCAAACAAATCCAGGCTATCAACACTCACTATTATTTGCAACCTTGAACTGGAAGCTAAGAAGTCACTTATACAGAGGAGGACCTCTAAAAAATGCATGTATAAGAAATCACTAGGTTTTTAATAACAATCCTTAGCTAGTCTTTGCTTGCCTTATGAAGCTTATTTCTTTATGCAGATGAAACACTAATGCTACCTGGCTTTGAAAGACTGCAGTCATGGCATATACTTAAAGAAATATGACTTTCTGTAAAGTTATTCTAACACAAAATTTTCAGTTGTCACCATAATAGAAATGCCTTGATTTACAAGGAAGCAGTTGACAACAAATCTTTGTCTTTTTTTTTTTTTTTTTAAACTACATTTATAATCATGTATTTGACAGATAAATGTCAAAAATATATCTGTTTTATGTATAAAGCAGCCAGAGTACTGTGTAACTCTATTCTGTAAACAGTGGAAATCTGGAAGAAGGATGAAAACTTGAAGACTATCTTGCCCATAAATACATCACAGTTACAGTCTGACTTGGAAGAAAGAAACAAAACCCTAGAGCAATACTATAGTTAATATATCTCCAGGAACACACTGTAGCAAAATGTGAAGCTTGGGATAAGTATTTTGCTATTGCTCATTATCTGACTCACCTAGAAATAGTTTGGTGCAATTATAATACAAAACACATGCTTTATATGCAGCTTTATGTGGAAGCTATTAGGCATCACTAGAAGTGATTCAGAAAAAAAAGTTCTTTTGATGTGTGTTATTTGCGGTCTCATTTGCAAACAGTATGCCTCATGAATAAGTTGTGAAGCTGTAATGCAAAGCTGGTTTGAGCATTTATTTGTTGAGATTACTTCCAGCGATATGCTTGTACCTATGTCATTGCAGGAGCACTAATACAGCATGAAGCTTTCCAAAGCCAAGAGAAAAGAACTCATGCTAAGCAAATATAAAAATTCAAGAGTAACTATTGGAATGACAGCTTCTATTTGTATAAAGATTTTTGATACTTCGTGTTTCTGAGCCATTAGTATTCTTTCCACTTGGATTTACTGAGTGGAGAGTTATGTCTTTGTTCCTTGTACAATATTGTAATTTACTGTCAGATGACCCCATTTTTTTCTATTGTACGTGAAGTCATGGCAGGTGAAATCCCTGCCATGCTGTATGATCCAGTGATGACCTCATATATAGGAGGTAAAAATCCAAATCTCATGAAGTCAAGGGAGAAATTCTGGTTGATTTTCAGATACCTACACAGGGTATTCTATCCTGTTTTATTTTGCTGTTTATTCTTCCAGGTCAGAGGATTAATTTAACAGCTTCCATTCCCTGAATTCCCCTAGTACTTGCCCCATGCAACAACGCTGTGCTGCTCTCTTTACTCCACAATGCTACATGAAGATCATATGTTAGGATTAGTGCTTTGGCTTCAGTTGAAAGCATGGCAGAGAAATGGGAGAGGCCAGCTTTCAAGGGCACTCTATTCCAGAGCAATTTAAACTTTTCCAGACAGAAATAATGAAAGGTAATTCACTGGAGTCTATCTGCAAACATATTCTGAGCTCTGCCCTCAAAGGAAAATCAGTATTGTTTTTACAGTAGACTGGTCTGGAGGGATTTCAGCCTAGTCCTGACCTCCACCATTGGAAGATCTGCAGGAGAGTCACAGTTGGACAGGAGTGGAGTGCTGCAGGTCTGCCTCATACCAATGAAGCATCTTCTTTTCAGATGCTCTTCACATGAGGTGAACCTGATAGTCCTAATGCAGAAAGGGAAATGATGTTCACTGTGAGCAGGAGCAAGAGTATGTTTGGGCTGTTCATGTGCTCTTGTGCTCTTCTCCTCAAACAAATACATTTTAACTTCTTCCCCTATGCTCTAGGGGGAAAGATTTTCAAAACCTGAAATAGCTTGCTGAAAGACAACAGAACTGCATTTTTTTATAATATGCATGGGAACCTGCAGAAGAAATTATGTGGGCTGCTCCACCTGGAATGTGGCAGTGCTGGGGAGTCACCAGTGTTATGGCTGGGTCCCAGTGCTGGCTGTTTGCTCTCCTCTGGGAGCTTTCTCTGCTGGAACCTCTCGTGAAACATGCCTTGCATCAAAATCAGAGGTGGCGGTGAGTGCCCAAATATCTATAGTTACTGTTAAAATGTGACTCATCATTCACATGCACATCAAGCCCTCTGGGCCATGACCCTCCTTGAAGTGTTGCTGGCAGGGAAAAGCCATGGTGTGACAGAGCATGTCATGTTGAAGGCAGCTGCAGGGAGAGGAAGAAGCACTGAGATCTAGGAGCCTGCTTCTAGACGAAAGAAGGGACAAGGAGCTTTTGACAAGACTGGTAAAACTATATTGACTTGATCCCTGATCTTTTATTCCTCTCACTTGTTTATGCAGACATAAGTATTAGAAACATGAGGGTAGAAGCTAAGCAAGGCTCCTAAGACTGTTGCTCTCAGAAAATCTGTTCTTCATTACTTATATTTAGATGACATTGCCATCATAGGTTGGTGAATAAAAACACTGTTAAAACTTAGCAGGTCTGAAAATTTTAGTGGCGTCTCAGACCCTGGATTTAATGCACAATAGTAACTTGCAGAGGATTGAGAGTCAGGTCAGGTACCTCATAATGTAAATGCTGAGAGTTTGCCACACATAAAATGAAGTGCAGTCACAGCAGCAGAAACAGGACTGTAGATCTGTCACTCATGACAGGGGTTGATTTAAACGCAACACTGTGATGGTCTCACACTCTCGATAGAAAAGCTACTAATAAGAGGGTCATTTAAAAAAAAAAAAAATTAATTCCCACACTGCTGCATCGTTACTTTGCTTGGGGCAGGGTTGCTATGTAACAGTAAACATGAAATGATACAGCAGTGATCACAATACATGATCGACAGGTACAAATTCATTCTGAATGTGTTTTCCACTGAAAGGCAGAAGCGGGTTTGGGATCATTCCTGCTCTGAAGTTCCCCTTCACTTCAACAGACAAGCTGCAGAAGCAGGAACCTCATTTCTAAAGGCATCAAAGAGATCACTCAGAGGCTTCTCTCTTCTCTCACCTTCCTTAGACTGTGCAGAGTGCTGATCTATCACAGTAAATAATCAGACTCATTCAGCTCCTGACAACATGATGATTACTTTGGAGAAATGACTAACTGAAAAGATTTGTGGGAATATCTTACTCGGCAGCAGTGATTCAGGAGTATCGAGGAGAGTGGACTATGACTGATAAGAGAAGAAATATGATTTTAGGTGAGGGTCACAGAGAAGGGATATTTTTCTTCTGATTCTTGTGTGCTGCTTTTGCACCTACATGTTGGATGATAATAATTAATCTGCTGTCATTAACTAATACTTATCCACAGACAGGTTGACCTGGTCTAAATACATCAGTATTAGAAAGCAGTGGAAAAGTAAAATGATGCTATATTTTAGAGTGATGTTAGCTCACATGGAAAAAAAGTTTTTTAATGTAACCTGCACGTGTTCAGAACTGTGTAGAGTATTTGCAGCTTTTCTGGGCTCAAAATATGAGTTTAAAATGTATTCCATAGACTTAAAAAAGCCACAAAGTAAAGCAAAAAAAAAAAAAAATTTCTCTGATTGGGTCAGATTGAGTCAGATTGTTACTATACACTGTCACTTTTCAGAAGGAGAAATTTGGATGTGTTCGGATCCTTGAAAGACAGTTCCTGACCTCCTTTACCTTGCTACATGCTGAAGCACTTTGATCTCTTCTGCAGCAAAATATAAGATCCTCTAAGTATTGCAGTAGCAAGAGATATCTTGTGGAAAAGCTAATTCTATCTAGATTTTAACACTTCACAATTTTATATTCTATCCTCCTTTTTTTATTGTAAGTCATAAACTATGGACCTGGGAATGAAAAAGGAAAAGATTCCCTCTATGAAGTTAATGGTAATTAAATGGGGTTTAAATCCTAGTTCATACCCACAGCCCTTGCTTTTATTCACCATGTCCCCTCCCCCAGCAACACTGGAAAGTGTTCTAGTTTAGTTTCACCTTATGGAGACAGAACGTGTGATGCAATGTCTGGATTTCACAATGTTTTTTTTTATCATCACTTCATCTACAAAATTATTATTATGACTTTGCAATGGCAAATAAAAAGCCCACTCTTAGCAGGGAATGAAAGAGTTCTGCTTATTTAATTTGTAAAAATGGAACTGAAGCATGCTAGGGTCAAAGATGGGTGAGGTGAGGCATGCAGCGTCCAGAGGGACCTATCAAATACCTCTCTGAATAGCTGTCAGATAGATACAGCACAAGAGAGACAGAAAATCAGGTTACTTTGGACTAAAATGTTATTTCATGAAGGTGTCACCCTGCAGCTCTCTATCAGGTAGTCTCTTGAAACATCACAAAGACTGAAGAAAGCTTTTCAGTGTGACAGATTCCAAACATACAATTTTTCAGACACTTATCCCCAAGTTCCAGACTGCATAAAACTCCCTGTTACTTCCACATGTTTTCTGCATGGTAGATCTTTCAAACTGAGAACTGCAAACTAGATGCAAAGTGATAAGTTCTAAAATGTAATTATCTTTTAAGAAACACATAAATTTTAAGAAGCATAAAGGTATTTGAACAGGTATAGAAGTATCATTATTGTCTTGGTTTTCCTCATTAGACCTGAGGGGCTGGAGAAACTATGAAGCAGTGAGCTGCTTTCAGCATGAGCAGTCAGTATGTGATGTGTTCCTGGGCATTTACATTTAAGAAAACACTTAGCTGACGTGTCAGAGCATATGTACACATAGAACCAAAACTTCAAAATCTGGGAAAAGTCTGGATCAGGATTTGGATTGCTGTTTTACAGCTGGTGTTCATTGAAATGCAGAGCAAAAAAACCAGAGCACTTTCCCTACCTTCAAAGGGAGTAGAGGGAGCAGGGTTGGAAGGCTTCCTTCAATGCAAGAAGCTCTCAGGTCCATGCTGACCACCAAAGCAGTGTAAAAGTTATCAGTCCAAAACCTGTCAGGTTTTGGTTTTCATTTCAGACTTGACATGTAGATTATATCTGAAAAGATTCTCAACTTGTGGCCAGTTATTCAATGGAAAATGATCAGCAAGGGACTGATTTGGGCTTGTGTTTTGAAAATGCCATTTATTTGAAGTTTATTTCTTTGCTTATGACAGGGAAGCATGTGAAGCCTAGTGTTTCTACCTGGATTTTATTCAGAGGTTCTGTGTGGTTAAAGCCTGAAAAAAATGCAGAGGCCATGACATAACCCTTTGTGAGAAAATTTGCACCACTGGAAATAATGATACATCACAATTACTAATATCTAACTTTTATTAACAATTATTAATATATATTAGTAACAATTATGAATATCTACTATTAACAATTATTAATATCTAACATTAATACCTCACATTATATTTGTGGGAATTTTCTGGTACTGTAAATTCATCAATTCCTTAAAGAATTTGTTAATATTCAAATAACTTTGAAATAATTATAATTTGTAATAAGTCAAACCATATGTCTATGTCTCCCTTGCTTTAGCAGAAATCTGGGATCTGTCCTTTTCCACCTGAAAAGGACAAAAGCACTCTATAGTGGCATTAAAAATACCACATGCTACTGACAGAAATGTCCATACAATATATTTATTCTACCTATTTAAATAAAATGTAGATATAATTCCCCTTTCATTAAGAAAACAACAACATACTGTCATTTATATATTTAATGTCACATGTCATATGTTAAGAACTTATAAACTATCTTGCATAAAGTGCAAATGAACCTTCACTGGTTCATTAGCTGTTCTGTGTGCTCAGGATCCAGTAAGCTTTTCCATCTCTATGTTCTACAGTAGCTATCTATGGCAAAGCAAACAGAAGGGAAATGGATGCAGAAGATAATTGTTGATGTCGACCATCTACAATTCTGTTTCTCAAAAGTGTAGACACTTGTGCAGGTCCAGCCTGCTCATGAGTTTTACAGGAATTTTTACATTTACAGGAATTTATCATTTAAAGTTGCATCCAGGCCTTACTATTCTCCCAGGATCTAAACCATGCCTCCTCAAGAGTAAAATCTGTCCCTTTATACTTCCCTGGATGTTTTTGGTGTCCAAGTCATTTTCAGTCTTCTTAGAAGACCAAGAAAGCCACAAGCTGCCCACTGAAAGAAGCATCTTGATGTCAAAGAAAAGGTAAAGAACTTGAAACTAAAATGCTTGAAAAAGGTAAAGAAAGGAGAAGATTTTAAATATTTGTCTCATACAGCATTATGGGTAAAGCCTCAAGCAAAACCTACCAAAGCATCTAGAAATACTCCCAGAAATGTATGAGGGATTCTGACCAGGTTTATAATGTCTAAGGCACTTGACATGAACCTTGTGATCTTAATGCTGACAACCCAGAGGACCCTGATAACAACCTGGAATGAGCTGCAGTGCAAATCTGGAAAGATATTTAAATTTTTTTACTTTTTATTTAAAATGTGGTGGATACTCCATCACTGGATGTGTTCATATCCAGGTTGGATGGGGCCTTAAGCAACCTGTTCTAGTGGGAGGTGTCCCTGCCATGGTAGGTGCATTGGAACTAGATGATCTTTAAGGTCCCTTCAAACCCAAACCATTCTATGAGTCTATAATCACAGAATTGTCATGGTTGGAAAAGACCTCTAAGATGACCATGTCCAACCCTCCCCCAAAACAACAACAAAAAGACAAAAAAAGCCATAACAAACAAACAAACAAAAAACCAAACCAAAGCAAACCAAAAAAAACCCCAAGCACACACACTCCTTTCAGGTAGTGATAGTGAGTGATAAGGTCTCCCCTCAGCCTCCTTTTCTCCAAACTAAACAATCCCAATTCTCTCAGCCTCTCTTCATAGGACTTGTTATCCAGACCCTTCACCAGCTTTGTTGCCCTTATCTGAACTCGCTCCAGCAACTCAATGTCTTTCTTGTGGTGAGTGGCCCAGAACTGAACACAACACTTGAGGTGAGGCCTCATCA
The DNA here is from genome assembly GCA_033439905.1 of Ceryle rudis. Taxonomy (NCBI): domain Eukaryota; kingdom Metazoa; phylum Chordata; class Aves; order Coraciiformes; family Cerylidae; genus Ceryle; species Ceryle rudis. The sequence goes on from JAAGNO010017035.1 coordinate 48,852, forward strand.
GTGCCAAGTACAGGGACACGATCACTTTCCTGGTTCTGCTGGCCACACTATTCCTGATACAAGCAAACATACCATTGGCCTTTTTGGCCACCTGCGCACACTGCTGGCTCATGTTCAGCCAGGTGTCGACCAGCAGCCCCAGGTCCTTTTCCATCGATAGCTTTCCAGCCACCCTTCCCCAAGCCTGTAGTGTGGCCTGGGGTTGTTGTGCCCAAAGTGCAGGATCCAGCTCTTGGCCTTATTAAACCTCCTACAATTGGCCTTGGCCCATTGATCCAGCCTGTCCAGATCCCTCTGCAGAGCCTCCCTACCCTCAAGCAGATTGATGTTCCCACCCACTTGGGTGTCATTTGCAAACTTGCTGAGGAAGCACTCAATCCCCTCATCTAAATCATTGATAAAAGATATTGAACAAGACTGGCCTCAAAACTGAGCCCTGGGGGACACCACTGGTGACCGGCCACCAACTGGATTTAACTCCATTTACTACAACTCTCTGGGCCTGGCTGGCCAGACAGTTTTCACCCCTGCAAAGAGTACACCTCTGTCTATGTCATGAGCCACCATCTTCTCTGGGAGAATGCTGTGGGAGATGCTATAGAAGGCTTTACTAAGGTCTAGGCAGACAATGTCCACAGCCTTTCCCTCACCCACCAGCGGGTCACCTGGTCATAGAAGGACATCATGTTGGTCAAGCACAACCTGCTTTTCCTGAACCCATGCTGTCTGGGCCTGACCCCCTGGCTGTCCTGCACTTGCTGTGTGAGCATGCTCAGGATGAACCTCTCCGTAATTTTTCCAGGTACCAAGGTCAGGCTGACAGGCCTGTAGTTCCCTGGATACTCCTTCCAACCCTTCTTGTAGATGGGTGTCACACTGGCAAGCCTCCGGTCATCTGGGACCTCCCCTGTTAGCCAAGACTGTTGATAAATGATGGAGAGAAGCTTGGCAAGCTCCTCTGCCAGATCCCTTAATGTTCTCGGGTGGATCCCATCCGGCCCCATGGACTGGTGAATGTCCAGGTGCTACAGCAGATCCTTAACTGCTTCCTCCTGGATTATGGGAGGATTGTTCTGCTCTCCATCCTTATCTTCTAGCTCAGGAGGCCTTCATTATCTGCTTCAGAGCCTATTTATAATACTAATGCATACTACATCTTCCAGGGATAATTTTCAAAATTCAGATTGTTCTTTCTTTGAAAAAGTCACTTCCTTTTGTCTCATACCTCATCTCTAATAAGTTCATTATGTGTTAAACTGTTCTTGTATTATAACCCTCAGTTCCTTATTCATGTGCTTCACCTTATTATTTCATGTCACATTATTTTCATATTTTGGTTCTATAATTCAGGCTGTTCTACTTAAATAAGGAATTATTCTGTACAAGGAAGATGATCTTGTTTCTTTATGACTTTCAAAAATCCATTCTACATATATTTCAGATATCAGTGAGCTGAAATTGTACAATGGCATAGCGATATTTCTCCATTTACTGTTTAATAACTTCAAAAATGATAGCATTTTTCCAACTGCTGCAAACCACCGAATTGACACTTTTAGACAGCTGCTTGCAACACTTTCCAGATCTTTGTTAATTATAAGCATCTAATTCAGAGTGTATTCATATACAGACACATTGATACTCACACCTTTAGAGTCACTGTATTTTGCAGATATGCAAAGCTCAGCCACTTGGATCCGTGACACCTTGACAATGCTCTGCAGCCCTAAAACTTGATATTCTGAATAATTTTCCAGCAGCAAGTTATCACTAATCTAAATGCTAATGCTTCTAGCAACAGATACAAAGACATAACTAATGTAAGACAGAAGGGAATAGTTTTGCTGAAGTGCTTTCCTCCTTTTAAATTTTCAGAAGCGATTTCATGGTGTAGCAGCTCTTTATCTCTACTTACATAGAAATCCATTTGCTGGAGTCCAACTATGCTTGTTTGGTTCTCCCTCATGTAAGAAGCCTAAGAAGTCTCCTGATGGCTGACATGCCGTTCACCCCTCCCAGAATTTCCCGAGGTGACCTTTTCACAGTAAAGCAGGTTAATGTAGCTGACATTTTTCCCGTAGGTACACACACACACAAATTATGATCCTATCCACCAGTTTTCCTATGAGGTGTCAGCAGCAAGCAGTTGAGTAGTGGCAGCATCTTATATCAATGTGACCCACATAATGAGAAATAAAAGTGAAGTCCTGATTCAGTGGCAGGAGTGTATTAGTTGGATCAGTCCATCTTCATGGTATTGTTACTTCCCTTAAACAAAGGAGATACAGAATATGTGGCAAGATTTGTCAAGTAAAAGTAATTTAAAATAAAAGTTGTTATCTGCTAAACAATAACATGGCTTGCTACCATCAAAACCATAAGACTGTACATACACAAATACCTCACACACTTCAGTTTATCCTCCTTTTTGAGAAATTCACTATCACTTCATTGAATGGATTGTTGCTTGCTAAGTTAAGAAAAAGAATGTATCAGGCAAGAAGAGTGTAGAAAGTTTTGTGGTGACTGGCCTCTCAAAAGCCAAGAAAATAGAATCTATGTTGCTAGTCAGAAGTGGCAAGTACTGAACTTATTTTTTAAAAAGACCTTGTTGTTTATATGACAAACATCACATAATATGAAATGCTGCCCACCTCTAAAAATACTCAAATTAGAACATTTTTTTTTAATCACATACAGCTTTAATTAGCTAGAAATAGTAGCTTTTGGGTGGATTTATGAACTAAATTGCAACTACTTCACTTGAAAATGCTAGTCATAAACATCTGAAGCAGAAGTTGAAGATAAAGTTATGCATGCTCCTTGCAAGTACAGCTGGAAGATTCAAGACAAGCCAACAGTATAAACTATTTCCTTTGAACTTGATGAATGCAGTACGCTTCAAGGAATGCAAGCCAAGATATGGCTTTATGCAATTTCCAATCTTTCAGTTGTGCACAAAATCAACTGGAAAATGAACTGCAGAGTCCAGGCATTGCTTGATGAGAACTATCACTGTCCAGCTAAATACCAGATCAGCCCTTCTCCTAAGATGTATCTGTGAAGGGCCTGTGACCTTGATATTCCTGGGGCTCTTCCTTGGCTAGGATCAAAGCTCAGATGTGTAAATAAAGGTGGGGAGGAGCTATAATTCTGTAACTCCCAAACAAGTGCTCCTCTCCCCAGCCTCTATCTGCAAACAATAAAAAGAAAAAAAAGTGATTCATCCATTAGAGGCTATAATTTTTCCTCTGGTCCATGACCAGTAACAAAAACCAAGGTCCTCTGAGGCTTGCCCATGGTCTCAGTGAGAGTAGCTCAGAGCGTTGTGACACAGTTGTTTCCCTCACTGCAGCAAACTAAAGGGCACAGAAACATTATTGCCACCATCTCTCCCATTTCATTAACTAGTGAGGTGAAGACTCTTTCCTTCCCGCACCCCTTCCATGCTTTGGCCCTGGGAAATGTGTGATTTGTCTCCTGGTTCTACAGGAAATGTTTTTAGAAGATCCACAGCATGAAAAATGCTAGGACACAGGAAATAACTAATGTATATCTAAGTGTAATTTATTTCATTACTAGTGTATTAATTCCTATATAAATATCCAAAACTGAGATCGTTGGGAGTTACTTACATAGTCTGTGCTAAAGAGAAAATATCAACAATCATCTTAACTAAGACTATGAAGGAATAAAAATCTGGAAGAAAGGAAGCAAGTCTCAGAAAATTAATTGATAATAAACATAGAGAAAGGAGTAAGCAGGTAAGGGAAATATAAAAAAGATGACACTGAGTTCTCTGGTTCCCAACACTGCACAAAAATCTTACTTGGAAACTCCTAGTCTAGCTGTATTTGAAACACTAGCTTCCTTCTAAGTATTACCAGAGAAAAAAACAAGCTCAAATATTTTCTTAGAAGTTATTAAATGGCCATAAAGAAATATTTGAAAGTATAATTTTCTCCAATAAACATAATTCTTCCACCTTGGCCCTACTTTTGTTTCTTTCCTTCAGTTATATATATATATATATCTA
>JAAGNO010017035.1:52987-67426 GCA_033439905.1 Ceryle rudis
TGCTCCTTCGGTGGCGTGTTGTTGAGGGGGGGGGCTGGGGGGGGGGGTGGGGGGGGGGGTGTTGTTCTGCTCTCCATCCTTATCTTCCAGCTCAGGAGACTGAATACCCTGAGGGTAGCTGGTGTGACTAATAAAGATGGAAGCAAAGGCATCATTAAGTATCTCAGCCTTTTCCTCATCCTTGGTTGTAATGTTCCTCCCCCCATCCAATAAAGGGTGGAGATCCTCCCTGGCTCTCTTTTTATTGTTAATGTATTTGTAAAAACTTTTTTTGCTGTCCCTGATGACAGTGGTTAGATTGAGCTCCAGCTGGGCTTGTGCCTTTCTATTTTTTTTCTCTGAAAGACCTAGCAAGATCCCTGTACTCATCCTGAGATGCTGCCCCTTCTTCCAAAGGAGATACACTCTCCTTTTTTTCCTGAGTCCCAGCAAAAGCTCCCTGTTCAGCCAGGCTGGTCTCTTCCCCAGCACTTCCTGTTACAGCACATGGGGACTACCTGCTCCTTCACCTCTGAAGACTTCCTTTTTGAATATTGTCCAGCCTTTCTGGACACTTTTGTCCTTCAGGACTGTCTCCCAGTGCCCTGAACAGGCCAAAGTCTGCCCCCTGGAAGTCCATGGTGGAGGTTTTGCTAACCCTCCTCCTTAATTCACTAAGGATCAAGAATTTACTTAATCATTTTGTTGTTGCTAAGCCCAAGACAGCCTCTGACAACCACATCTCCCACCAGTCCTTCTCTGTTAGTAAACAGCAGGTCTAGAGAGGCACCTCCCCTGGTAGGCTCACTTACCACCTGAGTCAGGAAATTATCTTCCATACCCTCAAGAAACCTCCTAACCTGTCTCCTCTCTGCTATGTTATATTTCCAGCAGATGTATGGTAGGCTCAAGTCCCCCACCAGAACAAGGGCTAGCAATTGCGAGACCTCTGCCAGCTGCTTGTAGAATGCTTTGTCTGCCTCCTCATCCTGGTTGGGTGGTCTGTTATAGACCACCATATTCACCTTCCCCCTCATCCTTACCCATAAACACTCAACTTTATCATCACTATCATCAAGATCTATACAGTCAAAACTTTCCCTGACATATAGAGCCATCCCACTGCCTCTCCTTCCCTGTCTATCCTTTTTGAACCTTGCCACTCAGCTCCCTCCAGGCAATAGCATTGTTCAGTTTCTCTGCAAGTCGATGTCCTGCAGCTCCATGTGGATGTTGACCTCCTGCCCAGCTCTGCAGGCCAGGGCTTTAGGAACATGGTGGGAAAGCAGCCTTGGCTGCAGCCGCATTCCCCAGGGCTGGAGCTGGGTGAGCACAGGAACCTGGTGTGGCCACTCCTGGGCCCTGGTTTCAGTTTCATCATTGAGCTGACTTAGTAGCAAAAAACCAAAAAAAGTAGCTATTGAGAACCTGGTGTCTCTGAGACAGACTGTCTCCTGCTGTATGTGCACACATGTCATTGTCCAGCACAATGCGATTCTAGTGCACTTGGCTTTCTAGGTGTCATAATAAGATAGAGTGAAACACCAATACATAGTATAGGCAAACATTTACTATAGTCTTTATCTACCCTTTGAAAAAGACTTAATAGTTAAAATGAAATGAAAATTTTTAATCTTATTATTGATATTTTTCTGAAATAATTTAAGCATTTTATAACTGTGCCATATTAAGCTTAATTTTGTCTGTCCATTCATTTGCAAAAGTTAGTTGCTCATGATGAGTCATGTTCAGTGATTGGTACGATTAAATTAGCTTTTACTCCATGACAGTTCTGATCAGTAGATAGAATTAGTACCTGTGTTTATTGCAAAGATTTTCTTTGATGCTGTGTGCTTACTCTCCCATACTATTGCAGTGGCATTAGTACTGAAGATGATCCTGGCCATGAAAAGCAGCATCATACTGCAAAAAAACTACAAGTGACCTTTCTTGATTCCAGCTAAAATAAACTATTTTCTCAATGTGACTAGCATCAGAAAATGACCACCTTTCACTGAAATTAATTTCTCTTTGATGTTACACATCACTTGCTTGATTAGCTTTTAAGTTAACAGTACCAGCAGCCATGGTCATTGGTTGGGGATTTTTTTTTTGTTGGTACTTAAATTAGACAGTTCTGATTTTTCTTTTGTTTCCATTGTTGAATTCCCATCTGTTGCTATGCCAAAAACCAGAAAAATCACTAACTGATCAACAAAAACAGAAACATCATGAGTGTTCAGATGTTCTAATGGCTATCAGTGGAACAGACATCATTGCAAAAAGGCACTGAAGTAAGAGTCTCAAAAGAACATGAGTAAGCTGAAAAAGATTTGGTTCCTGTATCGTGATTGTTCTATTAGAAAATAGCAAGGTGGCTGGGGGTGGAGCTGTATGAAAAAAGAACACATTACTGAGAAGAAACTGTATCTGTCAATAGCTGTAAGAAGATTATTTTCAAATAGCAGAAAAAAAAAAAAAAAGAAAAAATAAACAGAAAAAAGCAGTCCTCCAGAAAAAAAGGGGTTTCTATTCCCAGGAGGATTAATAGTTGACATGTAGCAGCTTCAGTGGTGTAACAGCCACTAAGCAGATGGATGAATATGATTATTCCCTCTCATGTATTTACTAATGGAAAGTTCCCAGTACAAACATTAACACAGTATGAATTACTTCATGCTTTTGAGATTTGAAGATCCATAAATATTTTTGACAGCTTGGCTGAGGGGATATAATTCTCTGGCCTTTATTTTATTTCAGACTTTTAAAGCATAGTTTTTACATTTCCCACTGAGCAGCACGCTGAAATCACAAACCCAAACTGTTGCCTCTTCTCTGAGAACAACTGCCTGCGCTACTTCACCCCCTCACTGAAGGAACACATTGTATGAAGATTTCCTGACTCATATAACAGAAGAGCAGGATTTCGTATAATTACCTTGACCTGACATAGTGGGCTCATAAACTGTACTAAATACATGCCTGTATTTCATAAGGTTGACAATTTGCACTTCCTCTTGCACACTAGATTTTTCTGTGTTGGTCTATGCACAGGTAAGTATTATTCTCTGGTCATATACTACTACATTTCAATTGAAAAGTCTATTCTAAAAGTACAGAGCAAATTGCTTGCAACTTTCAGTTTGCTGTAGTGGAAACCTCTGCTGCCAGGGGGAATTCTAGAGTTTTTGCAAAATTCTGAACTCTCAGACATCCTCCTTCTTCACATATGTGTATTGTTGACCAAAAAAAATACCCCAGAATTAGTCTCCACTTCATTTATCAAAATTGATTCAGACATTATTTGATTGTTTGTAAAATTTATATGGATTCCTACCAAATGTGATACTTTGTAATGTCTCACCCCCCCCAAATGTATGGAGAATGTTTCAAAACATTAGCTCAAATCACCTGATAGAAAAATGAATGCTCTAGCCTTCCAGTGATAAAGGCCTTATAAAACTATGGGCAACAGCCTGTACTTTGACTCCAAATCTCAGATGTATAAACATAAACACCAAACTTTTGGTCTGTAACCTTGTTGTTTTCCTCCTACTGGCAACAATGTTGATAAGAATCCCCTCTTGGTTCTTTCAGCCTTACTGATACATCATTCCCTCTTTCAATAACCAGTTTTTCTGGAATATTTCCTAAGTGTTGGATTGTCAGGTTATAAAAATACAAGCAGGGTGTGCAAGGGCTAGTTCTACTCTGTTTCCCAGAAGAACACAAGATGACCTGTTTTCCTCCATCTAGTCAAATACATTGTCTTTGACAATGGCCACTGTGAGATGAGTAAGAAGGAGAGAAATAGGTTTCTCTTGGGACACATAAACCCACTCCATCTCTAGCAATATAAATATTACAATAAACTCATGTGCTAGAGCTGTCATCTGGACAAATACCCATCTTTATTTATTCCCTTAAACAAAAGATGTTAGTTCCTTCAATCTCTCTTTGAAGCACAATTTCTTACTCATTAGATCACCATCATCTCTCTGTTCTGGATTATTTCTACTTGGTCCTATAGGAGACACATTAATATGGTTTCTGAGCTATAAGGAGTTGACACGCAAATATATCTAGGATTTTACTAAAATCACATGTGCAGTATTTTCTCCTGTTAAGCTAAATGTATATTAATCTCTTACATAGCTTAGAGTAATGCACCAGTGGGTTCACAAAGAGTGAATATCCTGAAGACAGGAATCTTTAAGCTTATTGTCTCAACAAGAAAGAGCCCCAGATTAAGTTTTGAAAAAATTGTATGTGTTCAAATATCAGAATACAGAATAGGGCAAGATTTTTCTGCCCTCCCTCCATCTAAGAAAGCATGTGATTCATTCAGTAAGAGACTATTACTGTGGTATGATTCAACATTTTTTTTCCCCCTCTCTTTCACTCGTAAGCCCAGTGTTCCCAAAACACACACCAGTGGGGAAATTTCATACCCCTGTAGTTCAGCATTTCATGTTTGGCCAAAGCAAAGTCAAGCTATTAAAATAAAATGCCAAGATCACTTGCTTTTTAATGATCTAATATAATTGGATGCATGGCTTCAGACAGGAACCAACTTCAAAGCTGGTAAGAAAAGTAATCTCAACACAAAGGGACTGTTGTCATATTTTTACTTTCAGGTACTTTTCATGAACATAATAACGATGACTTGAAAGTTTATAGGGATTTCTTATAATGACTGATTAAAAAAGCAAGGAAAAAATAGTGAAGCTGTGACCATAGGAAAGTCATCTTGGCCTCCAGCAATTGGTAACCATATTGCAAAACCAGGAAAATAAGAGCAAACAAATATTCTGTTTCAATTTTGTGCATTTCACTGCTTTCAGTTTTTCTTGCTGCTGTTGCAGTAAACTAATACATTATCAGCATGGTGTGGATGAGGTGAATGAGTACCTGACAGAGATGTCTTGTGGTTGTTAGTCAAGTAATCCATCTTAATAGAGTCAGCTTCGTTCAAATCTTCATTTGAATTTCAATCAGGCCCTTAACGCATCTCATCTTAAAATACCTTTTTTCTTTTCCAGTTCTGGATTTGGTTTGGTTTTGCTTTTTATTCTTTATACCAGAAAAAAAAAAGTAGGATAAAAACTACATGGACATCTATGAACTAATGCATTTTCAGTTTTTACCTTGACTCCACTTTTTTTGCTGGTTAAAAAATATAGCACTCTGTGTCTGCAATGATAAAGCTTGATTTCTTTAAATGCCTCAGATAAAAATACTTTATTCTCTTATTCACGGCAACTTAGTGCTGGCTTGGACTCCCCCATAACCTTCCAGTCTTTACTGCTGTAAAATGTATAGAACAGGTGACAGTTTGTCGCATGAGTGGCTGGATGGGAAACCTGTCAGATTCTATTTTTCTGGCAATTTTTAGCACGGGGGGAGATATAAATTTTCTAATAAAACCTCTTTTATGCAGCCCCAAGTCAATATTTGTTCTGCTGTATCTACATTTTTAAAATAATAATTTTATTTCTCTGATTTTCCTCTCAAGTAGGGCATTTTTTGTGACCTAATAACAGATCTAGCTAGCTATCCACTGTATTACCTTTTGCATGTTTAAAATTCTTGCAGCATTATAATCCCTTTCATTTCCTGCTTTTTTAATGAATGGATTTTATATAACTGTTCATTAGCGTAATTGTTGTTGATTTTTATTTTTCACTTCATTATTTCTCCAACAAAACTTATGCCACTGTTACTCTCTTTGCAAAACAGAGCCAATCAATCTCAGCATCTGGGAAAACTGTTTGTAGGTGAGCACAAATAAGATGTGAGACTCTTCTTAAGTTAGAGTTCTTGCTTACGCTCACCTACAAACAGAGCTGAGGATGCCTGAGGATACCTTTAGGAGATACCCAGCTGACATCCAGAGACACCAAGCTTTTTAATCTTTACAAGAGGCCTCTTTGGCAGTCAGTTCATCCTAGTAGTGTTGTCTGAGTCCTAATTCAACAGAAACAGATTGAAAGCAAGAGAGCTTTGTTGTGCTGCTAACTAGTTTCAGTAACTATCAGCCTAAACAGGAGCTGAAATAACAGTCCTGAAGTGCTAATGCTAATAACCTCAGTGATTCATTCCTTCCTAATTGATAGCCTTAGAAATAGCTTCTCTTAACTTGAGCATCAAGCAAGTGCCCTAAAGAACCCCTCTGTCTCCCTAAAGGCTCGTTACAATTTTCCCACTTGTTTTTGATTTACATATCAGTCACAGAGATGCTGGTGCTGATTTCCTGAACAACTTCCATGCAACTTCACAAGAGCAGAAAAGGATGGTAGGGCTGGAATAAAAACAATCACTTCAAAGCCTGAATGTGAATAGCTGGGAGACCAATAAGATGAGGATATAGAATAATCACTTTACGTTAAGAGGTGCTTAAGGTTCTGTGACATAATTATGGTGCAGTCTGAAGTTCTGGCACAAGTCTCTCATGGAGATGTTAAATCAGCAGCAGAAGCTCCATTAGAAGTCATGGCTGTTTGCTCTTCGGGGATAAAGGCCAGTCACAAATACAATGAATTTTACATTGTTGCTCTTTCTCATCTGGAGTATGGGATTTAAAAGTATATAAAAAGAATCAATTTATGCATTTCTAGTGAGGCAATTACAATAGAAAGCAGCAATAAAGTTCTATTTTCTGCTTTATTTCTCTATTTTCTCTACTCTCTTTTCAGTTTCCACTTATGCTCTTGTTACTTATTCTGTCAGTGTCATTTACACATACTATGCTGCATGTAGTTATCTTTCCTTGGGTATCACACTGCATCTGATCCCATGCCAAACTGTCTTTCCAATCAGTAGCCTCTTCCACTGCCTCTAAAAACTAAAATTATTTGAAGTAAAGATAACATTTACTAGAATGGGATAGGTATTATAGAACTGAATATATTCCTATCTAAAGTATATATGCGAACTTTATTCATCAGGATTTTCATCAAAATAGGATGGTTATTTTCTAAGAATGTCCATCTATTGCGAGGGTATGGATAACCCCATTCTTGCTGATCACAGAATAAAACATTGCATCTTACCTTTGAAGCCTGGTATCTCATATAAGATAGTATCACAAAGGCAAGATACAGAATGAACACATAGCTTATGTAAACTTTACAGGATGTCATTATTATGGGGTTCTTCTCCATAAGAGAACAGTCACAAAGAAGGGCAATAGTGAAATAGAAGACTGAAATACTGGAATAAATCAGCTTTTCCAATACACTTCTATGGGTGCAGACCCATGAACTGTAGTGATTGTTTCGGTCCTGGAAGAAGTGTGGCAAATTGTAGTGCTGGAGCAGAATACTTAGGATTTGATTCGCGCTTATTGATCTCCATGGTGAGCACTTACACAGGACCACTTCTAAGGGCTGTGCCGGGTGAGAAAACAGTCTAGACCAGGAGCAATGTTGGACCAGCCAGAGGAGCTCTCCTGGGGCTTCCCAGCAACATACACCAGACTGACAACTCCAGAGCCCTTGGGGGAAGGAAAGGCCACTGGGGTTGTGAGGAGAGGCTAGGGTGCTAAATGAGGACTGTAGTGGTGAAGATGGAGCACTGGGACTAGGATGAAAAGGACGAGTGGATTTGAGAAGAGATCACTTATGGCCCCTGAGGTATGTTTGTGGGACTGGAAGAGGTCAGTGGAGAATTCAGCTTCTTGGAGGAAGGGAATGGTAAGTGGGGATCAATGAAGTTTGAAGAGGGATGAAGGCAAGGTTTAATTCAGGGAGCTGTAGAAGCCTGGCAGGCAGATCTCTTTCTCCCCTCCTCACTCTTGTGCTTCACCATGCCTCTTTTCCCGGGATCCCTGTCTGCTTCCCCTCTTCTCTAGACTCAGAAGCTGCAATCCTCACTCACCCCCATGCCAGCACCTGTCCCTGTGCAGCCACACACCTCTACCCTCCAATCCTGCAAGACACAAGGGTTCCGCTGCCTCCTTGCAGCCAGGCTGTCCTCAATCTGATGCACCTTCTGGGCTGGAGGGAAGGGATGGAGCAGCGATGGGCTGCCAGATGATGGAGACTGGAGAATGAGGCTTTCTGCTGCTATCATCCCCAAAGATAATGCTGTTGCAGCGAGACCTACTTCTGCTAGTTGTGCTGCAGTTGCTGCTGCCTACTCTTTGGCCCCTGCTTTAAGCAGAAACATCCAGGGAACATGAGAGCTTAGTGAGCAGGAGGTGAGAATTGGCATAGGCAAGGAGCAGTTTGCCAGCCACTGAATCTAACTGTTAACGGGCCATTAGTGTTAACAGAAATCAATGGGAGTTACTCTAAACATGGGGTAAGCCTAAGAATGGCAATACAAAAACTTGTCAATCCTAAATGATTTTCCTCTGTATGATGTTTGTGCTTAATTGGTTGAATATAATTAACAATGCCTGGATATCTTCTACAATTTTATTTTCTGTGTAGGAATACCTAACTCAAAGGGTCTTTCTGATGTCACTAACACCATTTGGGTTTTTTCCTCCTTTCTAAAACCTCTCTGCTCAGGCATGGTCATGTCTGTCTGTGGAAAAACTTCACAGTTCAGCATGGTTCAAAGAACTCACTCTGGCCCAGACTTAGAAAGGTGTTTAGACGCTTCCAGATGGAAACCAGAACATAAGACATCAAAGCCCCTAACTCCCACTGATTCACTGATAGATTTTTAAATGCTTCCAGATAAAAAAGGCCAAATCCACCACGGAACCTAGATCCTGCTTGCAAATTCAGGGGGTCTACTTTCAAAATTAAATTGTTATTAAAAATTTATTAGAAATTCTGAGTAACTGCTTCCTCACCACCAAAGTTTTTACATACTGCTAATATTCAGAGCAGCCCCTTGTTGCTTCTGGCTGGCTGGCATTCACAGAACTCCAGGTGTGCCAAGGAGATCCAGATGTATTCACAAACTAACAACCCAAAATATCAGTTAAGACTAGTCATTCTCAAACCACACATTATTCGGACAAAAGAGAAGGGGTGTGCACCTTCCACAACGGCACTTCTGAGGTGACCTAGTCCCTTTGGCATGTAGGACATAACTGTTCAGTCCCTTCCCCTGCAGAACTGAAGCAGATGTTGAAGCTGCATTCCTCTTCACTCAAGAGAACACACAATGTGTTTCAGGCTGTGATGCTCTTGGGCTCCACAGTGAGGCTAGCAAAGTGGCCATCCTGGGAGAGTTTCCTATTTAGAACTTGTCCCTCACCACAATTTCTTTCTGGTTTTTTGTTTGACTTAGTGTCTCCTGGGATTTTCTTCTAGGTGCACAGTGTGGTTCCTACAGGTCACTGCCCTGTTTAAAAGTTAAACTTTGCAGTGCATATTACTGAGCATTCCAAATCCCCTCCAGGCTTTTTCCCAAGCGTCCAGTTTTAGCTCTTTGGCTGACTGAACTCCCAAATGGAAAGTTTCTCAAGCTGACTCCTCCTAGGCCCAGTAAACCTGGGTGTGCCTAGCCCTCTCCTGATTGCCAGGGTTATCTGTGCTGGCAGAGCGACACTGTAAGCCCCTCACTTCTACCTCCTGTCCTCTTCTAGAGTGGGAAGGACAGTGTGGGAAACAGTGCATGGTAGCAACCCTCAGCACCCTACGTGGGTGGGATCTAGGGTTTTGTCCTCAGTACCTGTGGGATTTGGCTATCACCTGTGAGAACTGATAAGCACTTTAACCACTGCAGCTATTTCCAGCACGGATGATAAGTCAAGGTGTTCTGCCACCATGCTCGTAACCCATCCAGTTAACGATGTAAGCTGAAATCGATGCACCAGGCCATGTACAGTGCACATAATGTGCCAGCCATTCAATTGTCTCTGCTGTAGGAGTAATAAGCTCTGGCAGAAAGAAAGGAAGGACAGGCAGCTGGGGATGATAACCTTTCAAATGCATTTGGAAAACACGCATTTGGAAAGCCTATAAATTGGAATCCTTAAATACAAATTCTCTGTCATGAAGAATAACTGCAAGTGCATAACAGAGTTTTTTTTTCTGTATTGCAGACTGCCAAAGGCAGTGCAAAAGATCACTCACTCTTTGCAGAGGGACCATCAAACCTTTAGACCTCTGGTTCAAGGCAATATGCTTGAAGAGAAACAGGTGGTCAGTGTTAGGACCACTGAATGTGAGAACAATTTATGGATCATAACTGTCTCCACAGGTAGCTGTGCAGTGTTAAGTGTCATAGGCTGGGCACATATTTCCTTCAAGTCGACAAACCTGTAGCTCTCCTATCATCACTCTTTCAGGTTGGAACAATTAAACCTTCTGCTCTGCAGTCCAGTGAATGTTGTTTTGTTAGTCTGGGCAAGGTTGGGTCTGGATGAGGAATTATGCCCTGGAAACCTTTGCAGAACAACATGCATTAATTGGGGGGTGGATCTATCTAACCACATTTTGACCTCACAAAATCTGAGTTCTCAAATTAGAAACATTTTTTTCTCCGCATGTTATATGTATATAGGTGCACCTATATTTCTAAAAATGCATTGTGAGGCCCTAAATGATGTCCATTAAAGTAGTGTAACATCTCTTACTGGGGTGCAGTGGCCCTCTGAAAGCTGTCATCAGTGACTCTCTTTCTCTACTGTTCCAGCCTTGCAATAAAAGGGTGAAAATAGTGTAAGTGGTATATTTTAAGAAACAGAAACATAGCATAACACCACATAGGTGAATTACTAAACTATATTCAGTAATCATACATAATCATTACTCGTTATTTCATTCTATTATTCCTTAATATTAATGGTACTAATTTCCAGACTTACTCTCCCTGTTATTAACATAATCAACATAAAGATCTCCAAGAACTTCCATTTCCTTTGGTATAAGGCCCAAAGTAGCTGTTCTTTAACATGCTCCACACAATCTACTACAACATCAAAGATCTTACTTTGTGGCCAGTTCAAGAAATCAGAAATATCAGTGTTCCATATTTTGCATTATAACTATGAAATATTAAAAAAGCGTGGACTTGAATGGTAACTTGAAGGAACACACCTCTTTTAAAAAGAATAATAAAGTGAAGGTATTACTGTTATTTCCCAGCTTGAGAGTACTTATCATACATATAGATCCAAGTACACACAGAATAAACATACAGTAGGGTTTTGCATCTAATGAACTCTTTGAATTATACGTTAAGGAAATTTGGGTTCTTTTATGTTGTTTGCATTCTGGTTTATTTATAATTAATTCTAGTGTCAGACAAATGCCTCTCTTGATTTCCCTTGAGATTATTCATTTCTTCTGGGGTTTTATCACATCTTTGCATAGTCGTTTTTTTTTTTTTTTTTTTTTTTGAGGCCACCACTATCTCCTGACTTGTCTTTGCTGTTATCTAAAGCATTTTTGTGATAAAGGCCCTGTTAAATGAATTG
The DNA here is from genome assembly GCA_033439905.1 of Ceryle rudis. Lineage (NCBI taxonomy): Eukaryota > Metazoa > Chordata > Aves > Coraciiformes > Cerylidae > Ceryle > Ceryle rudis. The sequence goes on from JAAGNO010017035.1 coordinate 64,350, forward strand.
CACGACAAATAAACTTAAGCCAGTGGGAGTTCAGCCGGAGTACAGATTACTAGACAGGCAATTACAATGTTATGCTTAACAGTTATTTATTTGATTTTGGTTTTTTCCTGTGCAAAAATGAACTAAGCTAGTTTAATTCTTCTGAGAGTCATTTTGATTTTTATTTGAATCATTCTTCTCAGACACCATAAAGTGCAATAAACACTTCTGATATGTTGCCCAGTCTGGTGGAATTGTTTCTGTCTCCATTTTTATAGATGTTGATAAACTCCATATAACAAAGAGATATAAAGTACTGCCAAATATCACCATTTCTGAAAGGGATAAAAATGGTCTTGTTGAGTCCATAAGGGCAAGCTTAGCCTCCAACAAATATAATGTTTCCCAAAGGCTGGAAGGACAAGCACAAATATAAAAGGAATGATCATATTCCACATATCTTACTGCTGGTAGCCACAAGTACAAGTCTCAGCCTATTTCAAATGTCCACATTCATAGACAATTCTTGAGGAGAGATGGGGTGCAAGTCTGGGGCAGGTCTGTTAGTGTAAATGCAAAGAACTTCTACTACATTTACCTCAGTCTATGTCTCCTTTAGTAGTCATCATCACTGCTGAAACAATATTACTGTCTTAATGGGAAACATTGTGATCTGGAGGATGACCCTTGTAAGGAAAGCATTGTAGAACAGGGGATGAGATGTTATCCCTAAAGTATGGCTTACAAGTGCTCAGATTCCAAGAATAAAGTAGACTTCGCCCCCACTGAGAGCCCAAGAAGCAGCCAGAAGTCCTTCTTCAAAGGACTAGTGCACTGCACAGCAGTTTGTAGAACATCTATTTCACAGCTGATGCTAAAGGTATCTCAAAAGAAGAGTCTGGGAAATGGACCAACTGAATGATTAACACCTCTTGGACCACAGACAGGAGAATTCCTGCCCAGTAGCAGCTGAGAACAGCAGTAGTTGATTGACTGCTTTCCTGGGGTATTAAATAGGCACCACTCCACATATGAAAACCATGTGTTTCTTGGAAGTCCTAACAATCCTGACCCATCACAGATGCAGTGAACTCTGATAACCTCGGGCAGGTCTTTCAGTTTGTCTGGCCTATGCTGAGGTGCAGCAGTGAAAGAGTTTAAGAATATGTTGCACTCTGAAGCAATTTGGGAAGATGGTTTAAACTGTGCCATTGTCTATCAGTGAAGTGTTTACAGACGGCTTGCAAAATACGCTCACTGATATATTTCAGATCTGCCTACTGCCTGGTGATAAACATGCTGGAACTGTCACGTAAATTATTAGAAATAAATTGCTTTCTTCTAAAGTCAGAAAAATTAGTATAACAGTAAAGTTGCTAGAAAGAGCAATGAGAGATTATTAAGAGGGAAAGATTTTTCTGCAACATTATCATTATAAGCTGAATTTTCAGAATTTTCTAATTTCTGAGTAAAACTTTTGTTCTAAGTTTAAAGTTGGTAGACAAAATCTCAGCACTGTCATGAATACTGTCTTCCTAACTGAGTCTAATATTGCAAAGTAAATAACTTTTTTTTAGAGTCTTGTTCAGACTGTAAACATAGAAAGGTCTTGAATCAGAACAGTACCTAAACATAAAAAATTAAGGTAATTTTTAGACAGGAGAGCACTTTCCTGTGTCTTAAGTACTATGCCTAAAAGGCCAATTTTCTTCATCTGGACTAAATCTGTGATGTACAGCATTGCCAATCCCATCTTCAAAATTCATATTGTTGGAAAAGCATCAGACTTGTTTAAAGTTGTAAGGTTTTAAGCCTTGCATTTTTAATTTACTTTCTATTTTATTCTTTAGGCTATGCTTCTGATTCAAACCTTTCCATGAGAACAGAAGAACTCAAAATGTACTTAAAAATGAATATTCCTCTGCAATTTCTTGCTGTTAGCATTTGGGGCTTGAAGAGAAAGCATTAACAGTTATGATACTTGCAATAACATTACAAGAATTGGCAAAGCTGGCTCTGTCTCTGCCTGAATTTCAACTTTGCAGATTTCAACATTTTTCCTTAGCCTAAAAGCAAAAAGAACTGAAAAAAAAAAAAAAAAAAAAAAACAACTATTTCATGTATGTGCATACATGCAATCTGTCTACTAATACAGTTTGCTTTTGAATACTCAGCAAGCACAGATGGCTTGGCTAATGGTCCTTTATAACAGAACTGTTTCTTTTCCCCCTTATATCCACAAAAACTATCTTTTCTTTCTTTTCCAAGATGCACAGAGTATCTTACCTTATGAGGGAAGTAGATCAGAGAGGTACATCATGTTATGGCTCATGTGAAAAACTGCACTGTTTGAAAAAAGCCTGTGTATTTCATCAGTCATTTAAAGCTGAAGCAAGAATGATAAGAACCATATGTAATAGAGGAGAAGGCAAAAAGAAATCAAAGGAAGGAATATGGGGATGATTGCACATTGGTTATATATTGACACACTGAGAAAACTGTGGCTCAGGGCTCACAGAGAGAGAAGAAAAAGGAAAATCAAGTTGCAAACTGATTATAAGGATAATACAGATTTACTGATCTTTCCTTAGGTTTCAGACTGGGATTGCCACAAATGGACACTGCTGAATCAAAATTAGCTAGAGAACAGAGAGATATAAGAAACTCACTGACACCCTGTATGACGTGCTGAGTCTGTGAGTAGATGCTGCCCAAGAGCCAGCCACCTCCCTTGCTTAGCATCATCAAGGATGTAAAAATGTGCACTCTTGACAGCTTCCTAACACATTATGCCAGTGCTGCTGGAGATATAAAAGCTGGAGGAAGCTCAGAAAGTGTGTAGGGGGGCAGATGTTCACCACTTGACTTCACTTTTGTGACATAGGGTCACAAAAATGATCAGAGGGCTGGAGCACCTCTCCTGTGAGGACAGGCTGAGAGAGTTGGGGTTGTTCAGCCTGAAGAAGAGGAGGCTCCGTGGGGACTTTAGAGTGACCTTCCAGTACCTGAGAGGGGCCTACGGGAAAGCAGGGGAGGGTTTGTTCCCAAGGGTTTGTAGTGACAGGACAAGGGGTAATGGCTCAAAGCTAGAAAAGGGT
>JAAGNO010017035.1:68887-82305 GCA_033439905.1 Ceryle rudis
AAGAATAGACATTGTATTTCATTCATTTACTCAAATGTAGCATATACCCAAGGGACGTGATTTGGCATTCTTCTCTCTGTGTTGTGACACAGCAAATGGATATCAAAACTGCCTAATAATTGTCTTGAGATATTCTGATACCTGATGAATATAAATAAGTAGCAGTAAGCAAGGCCTGGAACAACCAGCAATATATAAACTAAATATTTTGTCAGTATTTTCTGCAAGATAAATCCACCTTCTGCTGAGAGGTGATGGAGAGCTCTCCAGCATTTTCAGCCTTTTCTCTGAGCTAGGAAGAGGAACAATGAGAAGTAGTGAAAAGTGAAGAAGCACTCTGCTGTGCAGGGGTGTTTAGAACAAGATGGACAGGGAAAGTCAAACAAGCGCAGCAGAAAAGGTCAGGTAAGGAGAAGGTAGAGTGATTCTTATGAAATGGCAGAGGGTGTTATACAGTCTCCAGAACTTCTGGTCTGTCTTTAATTATGTACTCCCAGCTTCCGATACCTTTCTTAGAGCAACTTCTCATTTCTGAGAAAAATTATTTGCTCACCGTGCAAAGTACAACAATCACACCATCAGAAAACCTGGGAATAATGTTCAGCTGTATAAACTGGACTCTGATCCAGAAACTTTAATGACTGTAACAGAGCAAAGTCCTAAAAATACATTAATTAAAAAGAAAACATGTTCTGTGCCTGCCTACCTCATTCTCTTTGCTCAACATACTTCTTATTTGACTCAATTTCCATCACTTTTAAGTTCCATAGATTTATACAAAAGATCCATATCTATTTAACACTGTTCACCTCCTTTCACTTTTGCAGAGCCCCGTATTTTCCCTAGCTCCACTGAAAAAAATGACATGGTCAAAACAACAACAAAAAAATCTCTGTGATTGATAATTACCACACAGTTTGTTCAGTTGAGAAATATCCTGCATCATTTACCACCTACTGAGATGCAATCAAAATCAAATGGGTGGAAATAACTCTGAAGTGGCAGCTTTAAGCTCTAGCAAAGGAGCTCAGGGTCTTATTTTCACGACAAAACAGAAAATGGCCTTCAGGGTCAAACTAATTGTCCATTTTATCTCCAACAGTGGCAACAGGAAATGCTCTCTGGGGACAACTTATGATCTTGCCTGTCTGCAGTCCATCCCATTCCATCCCATTCCTCCAGCAGCACCGAAGATGCCAGCAAGCACATTCCTGCCTCTTCCTTTTAGTACCTCTTTACAGACCTGGTGCCCTGGAATTTGTCTGCTTTTGCCTTTTTTAACTTGCTGGTACTCCGGGCCTCCATAGCCTCCGGTAATAGATTCCAGAAGGCAGAGCAGGTACCTGTGGTATTAAAAAAAAAAAAAAGGACTTTCTTTTGCAGGTGTGAAACTCCTCTCCAACTAGTTTTAGTGAGTGCACACAGAACATCGCAGGACTTGGCAAATAACAGTTCTGTATTTGTCCTACTCACTGCCTTTATGGTTTTATAAACATTGACCATATCTCACTCAGCATGGGGGAGGGATAAGATCATGAAAAGTCCCAGCATTTTCTGATTCCTTGTGAAGATATCTCTTTAATCATCTCAGTTGCTATTCTCTCAATTTTCTCTTAATTTCCTTGTGTCCTTCTTAAGATGTGGAAATAGGACTGTACACAGTGTTCAATATGTGGATGCACCAAGGTTTTATACTTTCTGGTCTGCTCTTACCATCCTTTCTGAAAGCACCCAAAATTCTGTTGGCATTTTGGGCTGCTGTTGAGTTTTAAGCAGATGAATTCAGAGACCTCCAGGTCTCTTTCCTGAGCTTCAGCTGCCAGTTCAGCACTGTGTAAGCACGGTTTAGATTATTCTCCCTAGATACACCATATATCTACACAGGAACTTATCGTCCACTTTCTACTACACTCACTCAGCTGTGTAGTGCCTCTCTAGGGCTGCTTATTACGTGTGTGTGTGTGTGTGATATGACTCCCTGAAGGAGTTCAATATCATCAGCAAACTGAGACATATTTCTGTACCCTTTCCTTCTGCAGGTCATTGATGAAGACCTTCAATAAAACTTGTTCCCTAAGTGACTCTGCTGCTTACTCTTCTTCATCTCAAAAAGTGATAATGAATCCCTTTGCTCCCTGTCCTGTAGACAGCTTTCAATTCATATAAGCATCAGTGCCATGGCAACTTCTTTTGTTCGGGAGTGTTCTGTTAAGCGTCTTGTCAGGGGGTTGTTGAAAACCTGAACAAAATATATATGATATATAGATAACTTGCGCAACTTCAGAAAGCTCATGAGGCAGGATTTCCCATTACAGGACTTACTTAGGCCACCATTTGTGTACAGAAATGGTAGTAAATCCTGTGCTAATCCAAGTGTTTGCTGCCAGAAGCTGTTTCTGAACAGTGGGAAGGTGAGAGAGGTGGCTCCTTTCTGTATTGACTCCGTCCTTTGCATGTCTACCTAGGGTGGAATAGCTTGGACCAAAACAGCCCAAGGGAAGGGATGCTACAGAATCTGTAATAAATCAAAACATCTACTTTGGATAGACCAAAACAAAGTCCCATGCCTGCAGAAGCCTTCTTATTGTGGAAACCTTCTTCACTACAGGCTCCAGGCTAACTAGCTAGTAAGGAGCTCCAATTTCTGAAAAGAGCCACAAGATCAGTGTCATAATTTCCAAAACAGTAGGTAAGTTTGGAGTGGATAACTCTGTCCCTCCGCCTCCAAGTACCTAAAAAGCAGAAGACTTAAAGGCCTGCTCCACAGAGCTTCTGGTCTGGCCCCTATGGAAATATTTCTGCAATCCCAGGTGATGGATCCTCATATATTTAGTTTCACTGGTCTCTTTTTGATTGGTTTTCTGTGGGAAAGGAGGCTGTCCACTGAAAGCAGACAGCAAGGTATCTGCAGGCTGGCACCATGAAGGTGAGTCTGGATATCGACACTTTTCCCCCAGACTGAGCTGTGGGGCTGGCAGTGAAGTAGTGCTTAACAATGAAGTTAAGTCCCCTTTCCTTAAAACCAATGTGAATATCAGAATCCAAGCCCCAATTTTACATCCTGGCTTTCTTTACACCACCATCCTATTACTTTCTAAAGTATAACACATGTATATGGTATAAAATTTTTGAGAAAAACAACCAACAAACAACTGTGTTAGATCTGGAAGAAATTAATAGTTCACCAGTGTGGGACTGGCAGATTTATTTGCACAGCATCAGAAGTTCGTGGGCTAAGCTCACATTGTATAAAAAAAAGAAATAGTAATAATCTAAAGTCCGCTGCCTGTGAAACTCTGACAAACCGAATTTTTAAGTTTGCATCATTTTTCTCCCCTTCATTAAGCTTGGTATTATTTATTAATTTTCTGATACATTAAAGGTTTTACAACATGAATCCTCTTCAGTATAAATGGATACCTTTCACAAAAAGATACAATGCAGATCCTTGTTCTATTTATACCTATAAATGAATAATTATATTTGACATGGGAATTATTTCAAAATAATGTACACTATATCCCTGCAATCATATTTATGTATGTGCGATGTAGCATTACTGTACTGTTCTACCTGGAAAAAGTCAGAGAACTATGTCATGTATATTAAACATACATTTTTCTTAACTACAAGTGTTCTTTCTATTACACTGTGCCAAAATTCACAAAGAATCATAATCAACAAAAGGAATGTTTTTCGCTAGCAGATATTGGTACTTTATTACAATACTGCAGTAGTAAAACTATTGTAGACTTCCTTAACAGTCAAACTCAATCATACAGCTCCAAATAAAGGTGGTACTGGAGATTCACATGCCTACCGCATTTGGCAACAAGGTGGGAGGTGATGGATTGTGGATGCTGTGAGCCATTGCTATAGCAAGTGGTTGAAGCCTGACTTATTTCGCCTAAATAGAAGTTTGAAAGTGGTGAAGCATTTTTATCTTCAAGGTCGTGGATTTGCTGCCTTGCATTGCAAAGTATTTCTGCAAAAGAATATTTGATGCTCTGGGTTCTTTCCAAAAATAACATGTTTTCACTGCAAAAGTGGAGACATACTGTTGTATGTCATTATGATGTTATTTCAGAATTCCTACAAGGAACAGGTTCCAGCTTGGTAGCTCCTGAAGGTAGCCTAGACCAACCAGCTTCACTGTCTAGAAGCCCTGTTCTGCCCTGTTCAAGCATGGTATCAATTTTACCTCTGTTTTCAGCGGGAACAGAATAAAACCTTTCACTCCCATATTCTTAGGAACTGAGGTCTGCTTAGAGGCTTTTGACATTTCAAGCAGCAAGCTGTAGGCTTTATGCCTCCAGGTAGAACATACTCAACTTCAAAAGAGCAAATAAATGGTTTGCAAGGGATAGTCAAGGATTTTTACACTGCTGATTTTTTTCTGTAATGTATATGACAACAAGCTGGCATGAAAATACTGCACAAAAGTTCTCAACAGCAGCTCCCACTTATTCCTGGACTTGTGCAGAGGTCAGACAGATACATGCTTATTTTTAACCTAGTAATATTTTTTTTGGTGCTATGTTCTGCATACTTCATAGTTTGACTTGTATTTGTAAGTCTAAGGGAATGATGTAAACTATTGGAATAAATCCATTCTGGGGAAAAGCAAGCCTTTGATATACAGAACTGAGTGGCTTTTTTGGACACAAGGATGTCTGTTTTGCTCAGTTGCTGAATGGTCAGAAATAATATTAACCTGAGAAGCTATCAAATGTAAACCTCTGCCAGAGTACCACTAATTTAAAACTGTGAGGTTAGGATTTTCAGTGGTAGTTGAGAAGAAAGATACTCGATTCCCCTGTTATCTTTAAGGGAAAGCTAATTTCCTTCAGAAACCTGTGGGTAGGTTAGGGTGTAACGGTCATGCTGATACTTAGCTACACAGTATAAGATAAAATGTTCTGGACTGTTCAGAGAAAAAAATAGTTATTTTGTTCAATGACTCTGCCTCTTGTCTCTGACATGGCAAACAAGTTAAAAAACTGACTTTTTCATAGCTATGTTTTCTTTAAAATGTCATAAGGTGGTAGAAAATATAACGAAAATCACCCAAGACTTAATCTTAATTCCTGTTAATGATATTCACTACTTTCCACTAAGTATGCAAGATACATATGCACTATGAAGAACAGGACCAGAAAACGAAAAACATGCAAAGATACAGGGCAATTTGTCTTTGATGAAGAGAGAAATGAGGTGGTAGGTAAAGAAGCAAAGTGCCAAATTTTGCTCTCAGATTCTCTAGTGATGCAAAAGTAAAGACAAAGATTAAGATCCCTCTTCTTCTGACACACAGACATTAACACCATTTTCTGCTTTTCTGATAGTGAACAACGTTTGCTATTAGAAGAGAGAAGAATGCCTCTCATAACCACGAGAGGGGAGATCAATAATAGAAATAGGTATGTACAGAAGCTTGTGGGTAAGATGATGTTGGGAAGGTGATAGGGGTGAAAGAAGGTAGAAAACAATGGGAGTGTCCTGACTGGCAGGAATCAATGCTGGAGGAAAGCTAGAATCATGGGGAAGATTTTGGAATAATGTGGCAGGGTGGCAAGGTGAATTGGTGAGAGCTGCAAACTAGAATTTTTTTTTTTTTTTTTTACATAATAGAAAAGCCAGGGAGAGGCTGGATGTGTGGAGATACACAGGAGCAGAGTGGTCTCTACTCACTTGACAAAACTCTTCTGTGGAATTATGGAGAAATCTGCTTTTCCTGAATCTCCTCACTGGAACCTGTTGATAGGAATGTATGGTATTAACTTCATGTAATGGCAGATCCATCTAAATCTGCCATCATCTACACTATTAACTAAAGAATTAGAGAGCTGTGTGAAAATGTAGGATTGCCAACATGACAAAAACTTATATGGGGGTCAGTATGGATTTACAGATGAAAATAACCATTTCTTTTTTTCCCCTGTGTTTGACAATTTTGGTCTTGTATAGATATTTAGTTCTGGAACACAGTAAATTATATTTAGAAGAGAGGGAGTCTGTATCAGGAACATTTCTGGAACAGCTGTTTTGGCCAGTTTCCCCAAGCAGTCAAGCCCCCTGCAGTACTTGTGCACAACAAGGGGAATATCACACAGAGATTCTGTAAGAACAAATTTGATACAATCTGGAAAGCATTAAGGCCCAAATCCTGTATAATTTGTATACCTATTGCCTCTAAGGGTCTAGGGAACAACTACTCATGTACTAGATTCCAGTCCAGATACTGATGGTGAGAAAATTTACATGATACCAGGAGCAACAGATGGAATTCCTTTCACTGAAATGTAGGTACCCACAGTGTACAAAGAACTAGCTGCTGAGGTTCTCGCTATAGGAAGAGAAGGTCTTGTAAGCAGTTGACAGTATTTAGTGTGCAATTCATCTGACCAAACATAAGCATCTGTGTTAGGAGTGGATGAATGAAGTTTTAAATGCCCTTGGTTAGAGTAAGTAGCTCTCTCCTGACTACAAAGGAAGTCTAGGACAACTAGCTCAGATGCAAACACCTCCACCATAGACAGCCACACACAGCCTCTTGAGATGCTTTTACATTTTACAGAGGATCATATATCTCTTACCATTCTCCAGGATGCTGAGATGATTTTTCTGCAGCTCAACAGGGCAGGGATGTGACACGGAAGAGCGGCTGAACCTTCCCTGCTCCAACCTGCAAAAGCAGTGCTGCGTGTAGAGCTTCTTGCTTAAAGAAATTTGTGCCAGTCGGACGTGCTGGGCAAAGGGATTAGATCTTCAGGGAATGATTGCAGAATTTCACTGGAGCACAAAGGAGGTTTTCAGCTGATCTGGAAAAGCAGGAGCTGACACATTCCTTTGTGCTGAAGCTGGGCGGTATGGATAAGCTGTGTGCACAGATGGTGCTCTGGCTGCTGGTCCTGTAGTTGTGTGCAATCATAGAACAGTTAGACTTCCACACATGCCAAACCCCTACCCACTTTTTTTCCCAAGCCTCTTCCCATCCCCTCTCCCCCATCCTAAAATATCCCTAGCAATTAAAATGCAATCAATCTCTGCAAAATGTGGGTGTGAATCATGGGCAATTACAAAGGAAAACGAAGAGTTCATTTAGAAAACTGCCAGTTCAATTCCGAGTGGGAGGCAGACTCTTTATAAAAGTATCAGAGCACTTTTTCAACCATGTGAAGCTAGACTGACAAGCTTAACTAGTTGACAAACAGTCCCATCAGTCAAAAACAGGACAATACAGTTTCACCATACAAGTAGATGTGGCACCCGTAATGGAAAGTATCCTGTCGGTGTTTCAGCAAGGAAGAAGATGGAGCAGCTGGAACATTTAAACATTTCTGGATGTTAGCATAGGAGTCATATGACTACAGTTTCAGAAGAGGACTGTAGAGGTTTGCTGCATTTAGCTTAGAACAGATACCCTTCAGAAGTTCTAAAACTGTGACAGAGTGCACGAAAGAAACAGTAAGTACTTTATCTTTAAAATTACTTGAATGGATAATAAGTATGGAAAGTGTTCCTTTTTCACTTCTTCAGCAAGCAAAGTAGTTTCTCAAGGACAAAAAGTGCTTACAAATTAAATCCCTTAATTTAATGCCACGTATTGCTACTGAATGGCACTATTCCATAAAATGCCTCATAGAGGTACAGAATAACTCTGGATGAAGCTACTGAGTGGTTTAGCACAGCTTGTAAATTCTGTGTAAATGTGAAGAAATGAGCTGAAATATGTGCTGAAAACTTAGGAGGACTCATTCATTTTCAACAACATGTGGGAAGGATACTTGGCTCTTAGCAATTGTATCACTGTCTCATGGACTGCGAGTGAAAAAAATGTCAAATGACACAGTTCCATAAATTACTGGAAATTTAATTTCATCTTATACTTAAGCACACAAGGAACATGATATATTTTACACAGCACTACATATCAGGTGACATTGTGTTGTATACCATCAGAAGGGCTGTCTTCATTCATGGATACCATTGCTCAAGAAAGTAATTTAATCTGTGATAGGTTATCCTATCCACACTGATTCCTCTACACATCTCTTCAGGACCTAGATGCCAACCATACCAAAAATCATCTGCATCTTAATGTAGGCTGGCTGAGGAAGGGATAAAAGACGACACATTTCCTTAAGCTTAAGAGCAACCTGAGAAAGTTCCTTTCTTATGAGAAGAACATCAAATTGTAACAAGAAAAAACATATGGGTATTTTTGAAAAATAAGCTCATTAAAATATATTTGAGTAATGCAGAGCCTGCTGCATGAGCTATGCAGTCTCTCCAAGGAGAAGAGAATGTACATAAACTTCATGATCGGTTTGCTGTATTGTAAGAAATGTAACTTGGAGAGGGGAGGATGCATACAGGACAAAGTTTTTCATCCTTCCAGCTTTGTCTCAAAGACAATTCATTCAGTACTTCCACGGATTTCATCAGCAAGTTGAAAACTGATCTTGAAGACCATCTGGTTAAGTTTTATGAACACTCATAACTTTTCAGAATTGTTAACAGAATAATTTTTAGGCAAAACAAAGGGTGAGTAGCATTGCTGCTTGTGACAGCCAATTAACTGATGTACAAGTGAGCAGATACATTTGACTTACTTGTGGAAACCCATTGGAGATAAATTGCTTTCCAAGATAACAGACACTGAGGACTGAAGTGTGCACGATATTCAAGCTCTAAGGTATATGTGAGAATTTTTTTTTCCATAATGAACGCTCTAAAACTAAAGAGAGTATCCTTGCTTCAGGAACATCTAAAAACTCGAGAAATGGCAACAACTGGTTGTATACCAAACTTTAAATACTTTAATGGTATCACCTTCCACATTAAATTTCGGAGTTTACAGAAATCTCTGTGTTTAAAAGGAAATGGAATTAAGTAAAAAGAGGATTTTATAAGCTTTAAGGAAAAAAAAAGTCTAAAATGTGAGCAACAAAGAGTACAGTAAAATGGTTTATTCCTTGTATTTTTAAATCCAATTAAATATCTGGTCAGGCTCTTAGAATTCCAGATGACAGAAAGTAGATCTTAATAAAGGTTCAGTAGTTCTGGTTGAGGTCTCGTAATGAAAAGACCATAGAAAACTCTCTGAAGAAAAGACAATTTCTACATTCTCTGCAGAGAGAGGCCAGCATGTTGATAAGGAGAATGAATAAGAGGGTGAAATATATACTCAGAATATAACGAAATACCAAGAACATACTCAACGCATAAGCATTGCCAATTTGAAGCAGTCCAGTGAAGCAGTGGACCTTAAAGAACAATAATGTGACTAGTTACTTAAAGACTGTATCATAGTTATGCAAACACAAACAGCTATGTTGGTGTTAAACTGGCAAATTGAAACCTGTCCTTTCTTGGATGAGCTACTTAACTTGACAGTTTTAACTTTCTTTGAGTGACAGGAGTGTATGGCAATGCACTAGATGATTTGAGAATACCAGTCTGAAACACGGCGCTCAGCTCTGCAGCCTTGTCTTATGTGGAAACGGTGCTGAACTCAAACAGGCAGTAGAACTGAGCCTTTGGTGGTATTAGTTTTGTGAACTAGATGCACTAAAGTGATTGTTTAACCAATACTAGTTGTGAAATGCCGTTAGCAATTTGAAGTTGGTACTTTGGGTGTTATCTACTAATTTCTTACATTCCCTGCTGGCATGTATATATCCCCTTAGTCATCTAAGGTAGATTGATTACACTTATTTACACATACAGCTATTTTTATTTCTCTTTTTGAAAAAGTGAGATAGGTAGAATTATAACCTCTGTGATTGAATCTAAACCAAAAGGGAGTGAGTACAAATGAGAAGTTTATAAATTTATTTTAAAAAGTTCACAGATCCATATAAGTAAAAACTCCGTTCTTTAGCTACTTATACACTTTAGTTCTGGCCTTTTAAGCAAGAAAAATCTTGGTCCTGTATAATTTTATACTATATGATCTCCATGTTGGCACCACATAAAAGATTCAAGACACAGTTTCTCTCAAGGTCACGTTTTCAGTTATTATTGTTTTTCTTTCCATTTTGTGTTTTAAAGGACAGTCCGTATTACGTAGAGTGCTCCATTCCCTAAAACCTGACTCACTCCAGGAAAATCTGTGTGATTAAGGACTGGCGGAGTTTGGCTCAAGTGAGAGGCATGCAGCACAGCACTGCTTTTAAAGGTCAGTGCTCAAGGGGCAGTGGTTTCTTTTATATTCACTCCTTATGGTAAATGAAATAAGGAGAACATTGTCTGGGGACAGGGGACAGGAGAACTGATGCCTCTTCTGCCTTGCTGATATTCATCAAGCCTTATTTGCTACTCCAGTAAATCTGATGTTGGACAGCTTTCGGACAAAGACTAGCAGCTCTTTCCTAGTTCTATAATTGAAACAAAAGCCGTTAATGCTTCAGGTCTGGCTACCATGTGCAGACCTTTCTTTTGCTCCTGAGAACTGGTAGACTTGTGAAGAGCTGGCAGAAATGCTTATTATTCCCTCTGAAAAAGTCTATATTGGACAGAACTTAACAAAACGATTTTCTAACATTAAAGAGAGTTGAACAGACAGAACTGGAGATGAGCTATGTATATCAAATTTCCTACACCCTGACACACGTCCCTAAGTGTGATCTACAGCAGAAACAACATATGTCCAACAGATATTTTTTTAAAATTGTTAAGCTAAACTATCTGTATTTCACCTTAGTATGTATACATATTCACAGTAAAAGCTCATTTATAGGTTTGCCTTAAATAGAAAGCTGCGATTTAAAGTTCACATAGCTCATTTATTTAGTGCAAGCCAATTTACATTGTCTAACTTGCAGTCTGTACCAAGACATTGCAAGAGTGTAGCCAACAGGTTGAGAAGTGACTATTCCCTTCTATTCACCAGTTGTGAGATCAATTCTGAAATATTTGGTCCAGTTTGGGGCTCGAAAAACACCGTCAGACTGGAATAAGTGCAACAAAAGGCCACCAAGATGATTGAGGCTGGACCATAAACATTCAAGGTGGGGCTGAGGGAACCAAGTTTCTTCAGCAGTAAAGAAGGCTAAAGGAAAATCTAACTCCTGTGTACAACAGGAGGAACACAGAGCTAGAACAAGAGGCATTTGGTACAGGCTGGAATATGGGCAACTCTGACTTGGTTCAAGGAAATTTTGTCTTACTGTGAGAGTTGACAAATTATGGGATGGGCTAGGGCAGCTCTCTCTCCTGTTGGAAATACTCAAACCCCTCTAGGATATAGTCTGGTGTAATATGCCGCATCTAGACCTGCTCTGAGCATGAGGCGGGATGAGAAGACCTCTGGAGGTTCCATCTATGGTTCTGTGATTCAATGACTCATGGCTTGTCATGGTTTATAGGATGGCAGTTTAAGTGCATACAAAGAAAAGTATCCACAGATGCTTTGGAGGTGGTCACCCAGCAGCACATTTTGTACTGAACAGCCTATTTGCTATTTGACTCTTTCTGCCCTTGGTGTTGGTGTTTTCATGGGCTTTTGGTTCACGGTGGTGTTTATGGGGCCCTTCACTGCCATTCTTTTATGAGTAATAAAAACTGCTGCTGTTTATTGGAAATATATTTCCACTAAGTTTTTAATTGTTCCCTGAACACAGAATCACCTTGCAACAGAAAATAACACTTTCTCCCCTTACATGGGAAGCCAACCCTCACTGGCTTAACTGCTTCTAGGAACTTGCACATATTCCTGACTTCCTCCAGAAGTTTGGAAGTGAAAGTAAGGAACAGCTAGTCCTTAGCTATGGGATCCTCATCTGATTTCAGCTGGACACAGAGTAAAGATTGGTAGCATTTCACTATGCTCTCCAAGATATTAGGAGCAGTAGAAGTATATGTTAAGCTAGAAAAAAATGCACAGAGTAGAGCACAACAGCAACACCCCTGAGATGAGTGAAACACCATTGTTGGCCATTTGTAAGAGAAGGAAAGGGAAGAACTGCAGACTGTTACAGATACATATTATACAAGTGCTCTAATTACTAAAACTCATGGCATCCACATATGTCTGCTGGCAGACCAAAAAATAAATCCTACAACTAAACTGAGTTGGGAAATGAAATAAAACAGGGGCAGGAGAATTGAAGATCCTGGCTTTTTATTTAGTCATCAAACAAATCTATTTTACCACAAGCTAGAAGCATTAAATTAACAGTCTCAGAAGTGCTGAAGGACTAAGAGCAAGGTCCTTCCTGAAGAGGTAACCTGAATTAGGGGGATCTCAAGATGTTTTGAATTTCAGAAACAACTGGAAATCACTGAAGTTACTCCTTGATACTCCATTTACATTCTGTCCTCTGGTAAGGGCATAGTACTGAGCTATAACAGAAGCAAGGAGCATTACCTTCAACAAAGGAAGAGCTCTTGTTTGGAGTGTCCTTTGGAAGACAAAGAGGACAGAAGAAGGAAGATAAGGTTGCTGGCCTTGAAACTACCCAAAAATATTAATGCAAATTTACCTAAGTGACAGAAAGGAGCGTTTCTGTTCTGGGTAGCAGCTTTTGTAAGGTTTGGGATGACAACTGTCCAGGCACCAGTGCTTTAGCCACAAAGTAAGCAAAGTCTCCCAGTTTCTGTTGTTGGGAGTAGCAACTACGGCTGAAACACCATTCAGTGAATTGGTCTCTCCAACTATGCCCTGAGAAGACACTCCACTGAACTTCAGAAGTTATGCCTTGGACAGAGGCATCAGACACACGGCAAAACTCTAAGTAGAACCCATTGGTGGATTTAACAAAGCTAGATCCCACCAGAAGAGCAGAGATGCTGGCTGGAGCTAGTCCTCAGTTAAGCTGACTGGCAAGAGAGCTTTTCTTGAAAGGTTACCGAATATAGAACTAAATAAGTAACAGCAGCTGTTGTCTTTACCGTTGCAGCCTCGTCAATAAATATGCAATCTCTTACTTTTCTCTTGGCAGAATATGCAAAGGCTTTATTGACCCTTACACCTGCTCTGGCAATATCCACCACATCTTACAAGCAACACCAAATCTGTCTAAACTGGGGTGCTTGTCACCAAGGCTTTCAGCAGTTATTTGGAGCGAAGGCATCCCCTTTACACCGCTCCAGAAGGCAGATTAGGGACTGGGAAGCCGAGGAAACAGGCTCAAGGCGTGAGCCTCGTACATCAGCTCGGACCTGGCACAATCCCCCTTCCTCCAAACGTCCTTTTTCAGGCCAGCAGAGCTACAGCTCTTGCCTCTGCAGTTTGCCGCAGCCGACACATCACCAAACCGCGGCTCGGAGCCCCTTTCCCCTCACCCGGAACCCCGCAGGAGGAGCCGCGTCCCACCCGCTCCTCCGCCCGCCCGCCCGCAGCTGCAGCAGCAGCAGCACCGACAGCCCCGACAGCCCCGCCCGAGACCTTCCCTGGGCGGCGGGGCCTCCCC
>JAAGNO010017036.1:0-11426 GCA_033439905.1 Ceryle rudis
TGGAAGGCGGCACCTGCAGGGAGGAGTGGACAGAGCAGGTGACCCCAAACTGACCAGTGAGGGATTCCAGACCACATACATCATATTTGGTGATGGTGAAGTAATTGCCACCGGCAGGGTTGGGTTTGATACGGGTTTTGTATATATTTGTATATATTCCATTTTTACTATTAATATTTTCATTTTCATCGCTCAGTCTCTCTCCCTTATTCCCTTTCTCTTCCCCTTGGGGGAGGGAGGGGGGGTAACAGAGAGTGTCTGTTATAAGTGTAAGGGGCCACCCTGACCCTAAACCTTGACACCAGTCTATCAGTCAAATTAGACATTAAAAATCTGCATCTAAATTCAGTCCCATGAAAGAGCTGAATAATGTTTCTAGCATGTGTAAAATCTTCGGGCATCTGGGACAAAGCTGAACAATGTTGTGATGACTGCTTTTCTTCTGCTTAAATAAAACAAGAGCAGACCACACTATTTCCCAGTTTCTCCCCCTGCTATTTGACCAGTCTGTTGAGCAGAAAGCTTGTTGGAGTATCTAACTTCGCATTTACAGTCAAAGCAATGAAGCTGATCACAGGATAACAGAAATAGTAGCTGAGAAGGACCTTTGGAGGTCATCCAGCTCAACATCCCACTTGGAGCAGGGTTTTTGCCAACACTGGATCCGGTCAGCTGTGGCTTTGTCTAGACAAGTGTGTTAGACCTCCAATGATGGAGATACCACAATGCCTCTGGTTAGTCTGTTCCAGGGCTGCACCAAGTCTAACTGTACAGTTTTATGCTATCATACACTAATATATTATCTGCTGCTACTAAGATCAGTTGGTGTCTGTTAGTTTTGTAACTTCTCTCCAAGTAGTTGTGGACCCCTAGACCTTCTCTTCCATGGATTAAACAATCCCAGCTCCCTCAACCTCTTCCTGTAGGCCATGTCCCCCAGGCGCATGACCATCTTGATAGCCCTTTGCTGGACTCTTACTTCCTCAACATTCTTTTTGAACCAGAAGTCCTGAAGCTGGAGATGGTATTGCTGATGTGGCTGAGATCTCCAGTGTGAAGAGGGGACTAATAACTTCCCTCCATCTGCTACCCATTTCTTCATATTGTGATGACAGTGTCCTGGTGGCTCATATTCAACACGGTCCATGTCTTTTCCAGCAGCACCACTCCCACTTGGCTCCCAGCCCGCACCAGTACATTGGGGTTTTTTTCCTATCCTAGGCACAGGACTCTTCACTTCTCCTTGCTGAACATTCTCAGGTGTCTCTTGACCCAGTGTCAACCTTCTCTGTGTTCCTCTAAACTAAAGCTCTTCCATTTGTCATGTCAGCTGCTCTCCCCTAACTTACTATCATCCACAATGAAGACGCATCTTGTCTCTGTGCAAGTGGCTGATGCTACTGAACAGTATTAGTCCTAGTCTACTACTGGAGCCCAATGGTCCAGCCAATTTTCACCTCACCTCACAGTCCAGTCTTCCAGACCATACTTCCACATACTGCTGTAGACACTGTTTTGAAAGCCTTCCTGAAGCCAGATAGTCTTATATCATCCCTCCAATCCCCATAGCCAGACGTTTCATCACAGACCCAGAGAATCACAGAATGGCAGGGGTTGGAAAGGACCTCTGGAGATCGAGTCCAACTCCACTATCAAAGCAGGATCACCCAGGGCGGGTCACAAAAGAACATATCCAGGCAGGTTTTGAAAGTCTGTAGAGGAGACTCCACAACCTCTCCGGGCAGCCTGTTCCAGGGCTCTGTCACCCTCACAGTAAAGAAATTTTTTTCTCATATTCAGGTGGACCTTCCTGTGTTCGTTTGTGACCATTAACCCTTGTCCACTGAGAAGAGACTGGCCCTATTTCCATGGCGCCCAGACTAAAGAGATTCTTAAGCATTGATAAGCATCACCACCTACTTTCTCATCATTTGTGTTAACACCCAAACAAAGGGAAGCGCATCAGTGGGTGGCATCACCCAAGAGTTAAGTGTCAGGCCCTAGTACAAGCTGCAGCCAGCCCTGGGCTGTGCCCCTCTGAGGCACCTCCCCCTGTGTGGGCCCTGGGCAGGGGCAGCTCAGCGCTGAGACAGACAAGCTGAAGGGTGGCCCCTGCGGCGACGCGAGCCCCGTGCCTGGCTGAGTCCAGAGGGCACTGGGCTAATGCCTCAGTCCTCAGGAGAGCAGCAGGCTCCTGAAGACGACAGCTGATTGCCCAGAAAAAAGAACTTCGCAGCAGCCACGACTACATTCAGCGAGGGAACATTCCCTGCGTGTTCAATAGTGTTTAATCTTGTCTAGCTCAACACAAATCAGTAGTGCAGCCATATAAATACAACTGAGGAAGTTAAAGCCTTGTGGCTTTCATAGCTCAAAAAAAACCAAAAAAAACCAAAACCAAACACCCCCAAAACAACCCAAAAAAAGCCAATTAAACAAATTTCCAGTTTTTAAATTAAACACAAAGAAAAGCAATAAGGTGCCCACCCACCCGCAGAGGAGCGGTGGCATCCTTCATGCCAGCAAGAGGCCGATTTCTGCCCGAGGACAGGGGTGCAACCGACAAAAGCAGCACAGTGGGAGAGATGAGCAGGTATGGGAAAGGGTCACCCCACTCCTGCCTCCCAGACCCCCGGCCCCTCGCCGCTGGGCACTCACCACACGATGCCCTCAGGTACCGAGGGCTCCCTTTTCCAGCGACTGAAGGGCACCAAGTGTGCACCTCACACACAGGGCTCTTCAGCTGTAACAAGGTGAGGCCACTAAGCTGCCAGCCAGAAGCAGCCAGCTGCTGGAAACCGAAGATACCAACCCCTTTTTGCCTGGCTTGTGCAAATTTTAAAGGAAAAAACCCCAGAACCCTAAAACCCACAAACCACAGTATATAGTGTTTCATAACTGAGATATGGTTAATGTCCAGACTCACGGACGGCTCGGCGACCAACAGAAGGTGCTGGGGCCACTGGACAACATCTCACAGCTTTGGAATGAAGCCAGACGTAAGACACAGGTACCAAAGGTGGGTGTCCTCTCCCGGCTCTGGTACCCAGCAGAAGAGCTTGCAGCACGAGGGGGTCTCCCAGCCCAGCCAATTACCACAGACAGGTCAGTTTTTCATGTCTGAACAGGCACCGTCTCATCACCGCTCCCGGTGAGAACAGCCTGACAGTAATTTTGAACGGCTACAAAACCCTCTCCTACCTGCAAGCTGATGGAGCGTGACCAGAGTGTTTAGATTCCCCCTCCTCTACACTCCGAAAGCAGCCAAGTGCATGTGAAAGGACAAGTCTAAATTAAAACAGTGCTTAAACCATTAGGGAAGGTGGGAGTAAAAGAGAAGAAAGCTGTTCGACAGCAAAAGTAGCCCGTGGTAGGCTGCTGGAGCCTGAAGGGAGCTCAGAGCACAGCTCAAAGCACAGCCTCGACCTTCCTTCTCCGAGGAGCTCCCAAGGCAAGCGAGCTGGAAGTCCATGGGCGTTTCCTCCGCTGCAGTCTGAGGTGGGCTGTGACAGTCCTGCAAATTCACAGTTGCTTCAAGTGGTTCTGTCCTGCCGCTCTCCAGATGCCAGATGCCGCTCTCCTGTCGCCGCTGATGCTTCGCCTGCGGTTCAGTTGCCTTCTCTTCCCTTTTCCTCCCCTCGAAGTTCAAATTCAAGTACAACCAGTTTTAACTGAACAAAAAGAAACCCACAAAACCAAAGTTATTTTCTGTGAAACGAGTTAGCAGCGTTGTCTGAACCAAACCAGCCTCCAAAGGCCCTTGTGGGACCGGGATGGGAGTGGCCTTTCCCACCAAGCTCCAGCAAAAGGCCACCTGAGGGGAGCTATAGTATTTCCTCCCTCTGGTTCTTGGGTTTGAGCATCACTTGTCCGTTGCGCAAGGAGCCGTTCTGGCTGCGGAGCAGTTTCCCTTTTTCCCGGTCGGGCCACGTGAAGATGGCTTCATCACTGTCCAGTTCAGACTCCGAGTGCATCAGGCTAGTGTTGAGGACCTGGGCTTTCTGCCTGCCGCCTTCAAGGGAGAGAGATTCCCAGGTTAGAAATACTTTCAGCACTGGTCAGCAACCCCACCTCGATCCGTTCCCTCTCTAAGACTCTTTCTCCCGTCACGTCAAAGGGGCAGCCTAATCAAACTTTCCTCCGCGTGTCCCTCATCCCCTCAAACGCTGAAGCCAAAGCGATCCTGCTTCAGCCACTCTGGCACAACAGAGGTCACGATGACACTTCAAGATAGTGCAGAGCACAACAAACAAGAGGGAAAGAAATTATGTTACAAGAAGGGGCCAGGAGTCTCTGTGGGAGCTTTGTCTCCCTGACCTTGCTCAGGGCATTGCCTAGAAAGCTGTGAGCGCTACGGGCTGTAGTAAAGAGACCGCGCGCGTGTGCGAGAGGGAAGGTCACTGCCTTCTTACTACCCTCCCTACTCTCATCTCTGCTTCTCCTGCCTGCAAGGGAAGATATAAATTAGCAGGTTGGATTTAGATTAACGTACAAAGACAGGAGAGAGACATTGACTGATATTGTAGGCAGAGGAAATATTGAAATGTTGCACTTCTCCATTAAAGAAAAGCTAAATTTCCTCTGTTGGCAGAATGCTCCCTGGACATATCTAGCAGGGAAAAAGACTTTAGTCAGCAGCCAGCCTCGGAAGAAGCAAGATGAGTTTAGTTACCGGAGAGCAAATGGTTGAGGCACATTTGCTACAGGCTGCAGAACAATGAGCCCTTTATTTAACAGCGGGGCTCTTCCGCGCGAGGTGACAGATGGGCAGATTAAAGCAGCGCTGGGCGCAGAGGGAGGAAAACACTCCCACTTTTTCTTCAAGGGGCTCGGTATGTGTGTCACTGGGACCGCCTGGCTCGGGGAGGGGCCCCCCGCCCAGCTCTGTCGATGCGAGGCCGTCCACCGCTGCTTCGGGGTACTGCTCGCTTTGCTGGGACGCCGTTCACCGGGGCAGCACAAGGATGAGCAGGGATTTTCCACTAGCGAACGAGAATCGGGAACAGTTTTCCAGGCACAGTTAAAATAACCCCTCCCCCAAACAAACCCAGGGCGCCCGCTCGTGCTTGGAACCCCTATTTCAGCGGCCGACGAGCTCCCCGCGTTCAGTGGGGCCGGGCTTGGCAAACACTCTCCCCCAGTTTCCCTCCTCTCCTGGTCAGTCAGCGGGTGACCAGAGCTCAGTTCAGGCATCAGAGACAATCGCAGCAAAACCGCTGCAGCCTGAAAGAACTCGATGATCTTTGCAGAGCACCTGATAAGCCCTCTCTAGGACAGCAATGCGGACAGGAAAATGCTGTCTAAGAACACTGAAGACAAACGACTGCCTTGCTGGAATGGGCCAGTGGGCCTGTAGCCACACGGAGCACCGAGGACTTCGTGGGGCTCCCTCCTAAGATAAGCATCTGCTTGCTGGGAAAATTAGAGGATGAGCTAAAATGCAAAACTTTCAAAGCCTGATGCTCAACGAGGGCAAGAGTGAATAAATTTACAGACGAGTCATTAGGGGTAGGAGAGAAGAGGGGAGCAGAAATGAACCTTGCTCTTTCCAGTCCATGACTATTTGCAGGTTGCTTTCAGGTGTCTCGTGGTTGCTCAGTTCAGTGAGATGCTAGGGATGCTGAATTCAGGCTCTGCTGGAGCACGAGGCCAAGGCACTGCATATTGGCAGGAAGTAAGCTACCAGAACCCAGGGAAAACTTGAGGACAAGAGAAAAAGTACTAGTCAAGAGCCAGTTTGGGGCTTCCCAGAGTAGGCCAGTCTCACAGCTTACGTGCATCCACTTACTACTACTGTGACAGCGGGACCAGGCCAGTTTTGGCCCCAGTTTCTAAATCAAGGAGCTAGATAACCTGACTAAACACCCTGTACACAGATCTGGAACAAGCTCTTGGATCTTCTGAGACTCATCTGTCAGTTCCTAACATCATGTTTGTTTCACTCTGTGATTTTAAGTCCACAGAGGAAAAGTGTTCTTAGCATTCTGGAAATGCTGAGCTCTTCCCTCTCATGTTTTACCTGCTTTGGGATTTGGTTTTAACTCCAGGCTTTCTTGATCTGTTGCATCCAGAATCTTGTATTTGCTTTTTCTTTTGGATTTACCTTTTCGTCTAAAGGAGAAGAAAAGGAATTAAGAAGCAGGAAGAAAAAACAATTCTGAGTTTCAAAGCTAGAGGACTTGCTTATTTCAGATTATGTTCGTATCACAAATCAAACCATTAAAAGCTTTGCTTTAGTGGCACATTTATGGGCTAATCCAAATCTTGCTTCTTAACTGAACCCAGAGATCTAGGGCTTCAATGTTTCACTTGAAACACGGAGTGACAAGAATTAACATCCCAGAGCTAAGCAAATGACCTGCTGGGACGATGGGTTTGGATCTTTCACCTCCTGATGTAGCTACTTGGCCCTGAAGCACTGGTAAGAGTGGGGGTTATGGCCTCAGTCCCACCTCTTGCAACAGCAGATCACCATCCAGGATAAGATTCCAAAGGCAACCACGATGACGAAAGATGCAATGATCACATACAGCACACTCCACTCTGAAAGCAAAACACCCCGGAGATAAAGATGGTTTGGCACCTCTTAAAGTCAACAGCGTGCGCTTTAGAGGACTATTCTTGGGAAAGAAAAAGAAAGGCCTGACCCTCTGCAGAACTGGAGGCTGGAGTCCACCCCTGGCAGCACCGCTAACCCACCTACAGAAGCCAGAGGCTGAAGACGCAGCGTGCGGACTCGCTGCACACGGGCGCTTTTCAGTGTGCGGTGACCTGCAGAGCTGGCTTTCCCGCGGCAGGAACGCCTCTGCAGGGGCACGACAGGGAAGCAGGGGGATTTATAACTGAGAGCAGACTCAACTCGCAGTGAGTGCTCGAGAGGGTCTGAAGAGGAGCCGCTTCCCCACCAAACACCACCTGCCTAGAAGGTTCACGTGGCGAGACCAGGGCAGGGACTATGTCCTGGTGCGAGCATCATGTCAGAGATACCAGGAGAAAGCAGGGACCTGCTCTCCTCTGCCCGCCCTGGGTTTCAAACACCGCTTGCTTTCCAAAGGTGAACAATCCCGGAGCGGTTGCACGTACCACAGTTGCTTTCGCCGTCCCCCATCTGCACCCTGATAAAGTTCTCCATCCAGAAGGGATCACAGACGCAGCGCTTGGTGAAGGAGTCACAGCGTCCGTGCTCAGAGCAGTTCAGCTGACACGCTGGGGACCAAAACCAGCAAGGTGAACGAAACGACTCGCACGCGAGGCAAAAAAGGGACAGTAGCATTTAGTACAGCCAAGCCCTGTAGGCTCTCCCTGGAACAGTCACTCTGCAGCCCATCCATAGCTTAGCCAGTCACATGCAGCAATAAGTGCTAACGTAAGCACCCAGGCCTCACGCCAAACTGAAACATCCCACTTCACCAACAGCGTATCACACAGCGTGCTAAAAGATCTGTGCCAAACGGATCATGGTTTTGATATAAAAGTTATGGAATTTGTGTCTTTGTTAAGGAAATGTTTTTAAATAAGGCTCTGATTTTCAAATTCAAACTTAGCCTGTGAGACAGGCAAGAAACAAAGAGATCGTTTAAGGGGACCAAACAGAACTGGAGAGGCTTTTGAAGGCCACAAAAATCATAAGATCAGGAAGTCATGAAAATAATTACATAATTCTAGTTTAAAATATCCAACCGATCAAAAAAAGAAAGAAAAGAAATTATAGAAGGGAAACATCTCCTTCAGAGTGATGCATGTGCTGCAGAGGAAATGACTATGTTCACGGCTAGCAAGAGCTGTAGTTTTATTGTTGCCAGTGTGACACTCATGTCATTGGCTGCCTTCCACTAGCACTGTGCTTTAGTTTCAACAGCATCAATCTGCTTTTGATTTTGCGAATTCTCATCTTCCCAGCAACATTACAAGTAACCATTTGTATCAAGTCGAATAGTGAAAAGACAGAATCAATTGATAAGCAGCTCCTTAATTTATAGCCTAAGAGACTTATTTTTCCATTTCCCGATTACGAACGAGCGCGACTGGAGTGTGCGAGTGTGCGCACTGAGCTCTGTTAGCACACACGAAGGTCCTTATCCTGGCAGGCACCCGAGGAGAAGGGGA
This sequence comes from Ceryle rudis, assembly GCA_033439905.1. NCBI lineage: Eukaryota > Metazoa > Chordata > Aves > Coraciiformes > Cerylidae > Ceryle > Ceryle rudis. The sequence continues at coordinate 8,107 of JAAGNO010017036.1, forward strand.
AAGATGTTAACTGGTACCACAGTGACCCTTACTTACTGACTGTGTTAATCTCCAACGCCCGGAAGATGAGGAAGTCCGACTGTTGCTTCCGTAGCTCGTTTTTTAGCGTCCAGGCGACCTCTCGTCCCTTGAATATCTGATGGGGAGGCTGGTTCCGTACAAAAAACACCATCTTCGTGCTGCAAGTCAGGCAACAACGATTATCTGCTGCTTCCCCAAACAGCAGGCAGGGAGCCTGTCTCCTCAGTCTGTCATTAGAGGGATTTAATCGGAATCCCAAATTTACTTGAGGCTGAGACTTCTGGCTCTACCTTGAAAGCACCTGGTTATACAGCAGACAACCCTTCGGGGCATCTGATCCATCCATATTTTCGATGCCAGGGCTGGACTGTTCTTGAGTCTGCTCCTCAAGCACATCTTTGCATGTTTGTGCTAAGCAGGCAAGTCCTCAAACTTTAAGGTCTCACCGTTTTCATACTCTCCTCCCTGTGGATCCTCAGACCTTACTACACGTAGAACTTAGTGGTTCATTTCACTGCTCAGCAGAGGGAAGACAGTGAAGGTTTAGAGTATTTTGCAAAGCTCAGTTTGAATGTGCCAAGTGTTAAGAGCATCGAAAAGCCCAGGTGTAGAGGATACTGCTGGATTCTGCACCTTTTACCACATTAGCTCTCTGCTAGAAGGATTTGCTCCCCAAGGCTTGGAGAGCCCCACGTATCCTTCAGATGCATGGATGCTTCAGATTTATTACCACCAGTGAGCCTATGAGTCAACAGGATATTAGCGAAACCCTCAGCCTATGTGGGAAAAAGTGCAGCCAGGGGAAAAAGACCTTTTTTTAAACAGAGCTGCTTTGATAGTTGAGGCAAAAATGGGATCTTAAAGCCATCTGTCAGAAAATAATGTCTGCTCTTTTATAACACTTCCCACTCTTTTGTCTACTTAGTAAACATGTAAACAGATAAAGCATTAATTACAAGGATCCCTTACTTGCCTTACTCAGTGAAGAATGGTGGCAACTGGCCTGCTCACGGCAGAGACAGAAAGGTAATATTACAACAGAAAGTGCTGGCTCTTCTGTTCTGAGCTCTTTAGGTTTGCACGGACAATGAATTCTGGTTTTACTGCTCCGGCAGGCAACGTGGGCATGAAGGAATCGATACATTACTGAACTCAGGAAAGTGTAAAGTATAACGGCAGATTTATTGCTGAATTGCTGCATGACTTTAAGCACGTCCCATAAATCTTTTTCAGTGCTTTATCTACCTTAAAGCTACCCCACTTTTAGTAAAAATTAAGTGCAACATTGCACTTATTTCAACAGATTCCCACTCTGCCCTTGACGAGCTTGTTGCCACGCCACACGCGCGTCCAGGCACCCTCAAACACACCAACAGGAACCGCACCGGCATGCGTGACAACGCTACAGCGCCAGTTGCTGAGGTTTTCTGCGGAACAGTGAATTTCCCAGACCAGCCACTCGTGCAGAGGGGGACAGCTGAACCCGATCAGGTGCTTTCGTGCCAAAACAGCACGGCCAGGATCCATCTGGGCCGAAGCACCCCTTGTAGGACTTGCTGGTTCCTGTGCTTGGAGCTGAGCGACACTGTCCAGGCAGGCAGCATGACCCTGGCCAACAGCCCTGCCTGCAAGCAAACTTCAGCTCTGAAGCAACTGAAATCGAAGCAGTTTTGCTGGCAGTAAAGCTGACGTGAAACTACAAAGCTGGCACACGGGGCTGCTGCTCGGGTCATTGCTACACCACCTCTGCTGCTGCAGCGTCAGTGGCTCACCAAACTCCTGTACCAAGCCCCACTATTTCTCCAGTTACAAATCACAGCTGTAGAACCTGCAGATAGTCTTCACAATTCTGAAAACTAAATGAGGATTGTTCTTATTTTATAGATCTGGGGACAAAGACAGCAGCAGCAGCAAACAGCCTGAGCCCAATGCACCATCTCCCGAGGTGAAAGATACCCAAGACCTGCTTGGCAACACACCTCTGACCCGGGCAAGCAGGAATCGGTGTTAAGCAACATCTCCACACATTCCAATTGTCCAGCCTGCTTCCCAAGAGAAAACAGCCCTTGGTTTACTAAACCCTCGAGCAACCCCCCTCACAGATGAGCCTACCTTTGTTCAGTGTACGGCTGGATCTTCTGCACAGTGATGTCCGAGTCGAGGACCCCCAGCAGGACACCTATTTGGCGGATGAACATACCCTTCTGCCTCTCAGTCAGCTGGCTGACGTTAACATCCAGAATGATCTCCACAAGGTTGTTTTTCCTCGGATCTAGTGACAGTGTAGATAACACAGATCTTTAGGACTGAACAGTCTAGGTACAAGTCAGGTTTCCAGGACTTTTCCAGAATATTCCTGCTTTGAACACAGAATCACACCCTAGGAAAGGACACGGTCTATGGCTTTCATGGGTAATGACAAGCAGGAAGAGTCAGCCCCAAAGACCCACACAAAAATACAATCACATGCCCCAAAACTTTGGGCTTTCGCAGTTCTGAGCTGGACTAGACTACACATTTTAATCTCAGTACATTGTATCCCAACAAAGAGGGCTGGTTAGTGCACTGTAGGCAAATACAGCAGAGCACAAAACCCAGACTCACCAGGTTTGACTTCCACCGTGGTCCTTTCCACATCACTCTCTCCCTTGGCATCTGTCACTCTGAGGTGGAACGTGTAGGTCCCTTCTACCAGATTGGACAGGAGGAGGACAGGATGATGGTCTGAATTATTTAAGACTTCCTGGAAGGCAGAGCAAAATAAGTATCAGGATGGAAAGGTACATCATCACACCAACGGGTATCACCACAAGGTAACAGCTACAATGATCAGCTTTACACTTCCTCAGGAGCTGTTAGCGCTCCCTCTCATCAACTTCTGTGATGCTGTGGATTGTGATTTCAAACAGCAAACTCACCCCAGCTGCAGGGCTCCCCTCGTCCCGGGTCCACAAGTAGCTGACAATTCCTTTATCATCAGAGGACTTTGATCCATCCAACTCCGCTGTATTTGTGGGCAGCGTGATGACAACGTTACCAGCAATCTTTGCAACGGGCGGCTTGTTTATCTCTAAGCAAACAGAAGGAAAGTGGTTGGAGAAAAATCTGGTAATGCCCAATCAAAGCTGATGTGTTAGAACTCCACTGTAAGCAAGAAATTCCCACCTAACCCTGGGGGAAGGGAAATTATGCACTGCAGGATTCAGTTGAATCAGATGATCACCTCTGGAGATGATCTGGTGCCACCCCCCTGCTCCACCCAGCAGGGGCACCCAGAGCAGGGGGCCCAGCAGCGCAGG
>JAAGNO010017036.1:11793-29971 GCA_033439905.1 Ceryle rudis
AGATGCTCCAGCCCCTCAGCAGCTTTGAGGCTGTTCCTCCAGAAAAGGTAAGCCCCTCACTTAGAGAAGACCCTATTTTTTTTACCCATCCCTTGGTACTAGTGTGTGAACCCAGGGTTTGCTGAACTTACCTTCTTTGACAATGACATTGACCGAGCTTTGGCTCTGCAAGTTCCTCTCATCTTTAACTGTCAGAGTAAACTCGTAGGTCCCAACCTGAAGGCCTGTTACTGTGGTAATGCTGCTGTTGGCATTTTCCAGATTGACACCATCTGGGCCCCTAACCAAAGCACAAGAGGACCAGTTTAAGATTTGCACAGGCCGCGGGAGCCAGCCTCACAGAGAACAGGAGGCTCGAGCAGTTTACTGGGATGCAAACAGACATCTGCCTGGAAAAAGAGTCCATGACAAAAAGCAAAATTGTTTTCTCTAGTTACAGCAAGATAATCAAAAGCGTAAGTGCAGCATTCAGAACAAAAAGCATCATTTCTGGTGATTTAGTGGTTTGGTTATTTTCAAGCCAGGGGAGCCCTGATACCAGCATTTAAGTAGGGTTTACAAAATGTGGTACTTTCAGCAAAATTGGTTCACAAACTGCACAATAAGCTTGTTTTTTTTTTTTTGAGAGAGAGAAGGTATAAAGCAAAAATAGTTCCTTCATTTATAAAAGCTTTGCACAGAATTTGCATTAGGGAAGAGAAAAAGCTACCACAAGCTGCTGGCTATTTCCTGAATTCCCTAAAGGGAATTTAGAGTCTGAAGGAAAGCGTGACAACAGAACATCACCTCATTCAAACGTGCTGCAAAAGCACCAAGTCAGAGGGCCCTGCTGTTGATGCCAAGAGTCTGTCTCTTCCTAAGACCAAGGCCACGCTACACTGCTGTGAATCGAACACGGGTGGTCTCCTTTACAAGCCACAGCCATGCTAAGAAAAGGAATCTGGCCTAGAAACGACAGCAAAGCGATTCCTAATACTCCAACAAACTCCACCCCTCTCCAAATAAACATCAGTCCTTGTGTCACTCTAGTCACTGGTAGACTTGTCAGGCCCAGCATCACCAGGACGTAAGACAAGGGAGGTACATGTGGGTGTCTTGTTTTAAATGAGAGACCCAGGTACTTGCACGAGAAGAGTCTGGAAGATGATACACACCGTGTTTTTTCCCAAAGAAAGGAGACAATCTTCTGATCATCTGAGCTCTTGCTGCCATCTAGAGTGGTGCTGTCCACAGGAAGAGTTAATTCTTTATCTGGACCAGCATCCGCCTTTGGGGGCTTATTGTTCTCTGAAAAATGACACAGTATTTTTCATACACATGCCAGAAAAGATGCAGCTTCAAACCCCAGCACTAAGAATTTTTCTCCATGACTCCCAGTATATTTCTTGCCCACTATCTCAACCTTGCACTCGGGGCAAGGGAGGTTGAAAGCAGCTAAGAGTTCAGATCAGTGTTTCCTCCACACATCTGCAGTCCAATGAGAATGAACTCCAGGAGTTCTGAGTTCTGCTCTCACTCTCTAAGTGCTACTCCACTTTTCCTGCTCCTGTCCCAGAACCCAGCACCGTGGGCAGAGACAGCTGCTTGGAAGTACAATCCTGACATGGTGGGATGAAGCACCTCGGACTATGTTGTGTAGAATAAGAGAACAGCCTAGAAAGGCACTACTCCTAGAAACTGTCTGTTGTTCCTTCATCAGCACTACACCAGCCCAGGGTGGTCCTAAACTGGTGCAGCTTTTCTGAAAGCTGCACAAAGCTACCCTAAGGTCTAGAGGATGTTCACAGATCGACTCTCGCGTCCGACACGTGGAATGGAAGCAGCAAAAGCAGCTGGAGGCAGCTTACCTGGCTGGACTATCACAGTGACCTCGGCAGTGGACTGGTGCCCAGCAGAATCGGTCACTATTAGCTGGTAAGTGTAATCACCTTCCTGCATTGCAGAGAGCTGTAAGACTGGTGTCCTCACTCCCTTTGAGAAAACATATTCATGTATTAAAATGAATCCTTACAGAGACAATGACAGATCAGATGACTTTGCTTCTAAAACAACTACTATCACCAGATTCCAGGGGCTTGCAGCCACAGAGGTTGAAGTGAGATACATGGATGTGATCAAGTTGTGCTGAGACCTGTTGTATGGGACACAGAATCCAAAACCATTAAGTTCCCACCTCTCTCAATCCTCCACTCTTCAACAGTATCTAAAACTGTACTGCTCAAGGACCAGGATGCCAGTGAAAACCTGCAGCTAGACTGGTGCACCAGCCCAGCCACTAAGCCGATACCAGCTTCACTCAGATTTAGTGGTAAGTATATAGTTAATCATCACATAATCCTACAGAGCAAAGAGCAAGCATAAGAGACATTCACTAACAGTCAGTTAAAAATGGTTTGATTATAGGAAATAAAAAACCCACTAGTGAGTAATCCAGGTTGAGTACTGGAGACCTGCACTGACCTGCATCTCCATCACCTTCCCTTTGCTGTTAGGGCTGAGCAGCCACTCGTAGCTGACGATGCTGTGATCGTCGGTGCTCTGATTCCCGTAGAGGGTGATGGAGTTCTGGGGCAGGGTGATCACTTGGTTTGGGCCCGCGTTTGCCACTGGAGGATAATCCACTGCTTTGTTCACAGTCAAGTTTGCAGTGGTGGAGTTGCTGGCACCATCTGAGTCCACTACTGTTAGGCTGGGGAGGGGGGAGAACCACAAAACCAAAAGGGAAAGCAGTGAAGAGTCATGATTATTAGAGCTGGATACAAATCATGGCTGGAGTTAACTGCAATACAGAAGAAGAGATAGAAACTTAAGACACAAAGATTTTTTTTTTTTTTCACTCCTGAAAAAAAATTACTATGAGGTGACTGGGCTTTTTTCTGAAAAGAAACTTCCTCCCCAAAATGCCCAAATATCACCCTCAAGGTGAAGCGAGAAAATCAACAGTCACGTTATTACTAACCCACAAGTGAACACAGGATCCCTCCTCAGGCAGTGCCACCAGACAGAACTGCTTTTTGCTAAATCTAGGACAGAACACCTACCTGATTAGCTTATATACCAACCGCTTAAGAGGAGAGCAGTGTTCAGTCATCGGTACTCGGGTCTTATTTTAAAATAAAATAAATGCTGATGCAGCACATGGATATCACACCAAAATGCAGACCAAAGGAAAAACACAGCAGCTGATTTTACTCAGGTACGTGCATAAAACCATTAGACCTCATTCACTTATCTGGGACAAACACACTGCATTAAAAATCGGGTTTAGAGACTGCATTTCTTCCTAAGCCTGTACCCAAACAGTTTAGATTTGACATTTCAAGAGACATTTTCCAGGGTCGGCAGACCATTCGCTCCCTTCTGCCATCATCTTAAGCCAGTGCTACAAGTTCAGAATAAGAAGTAGCTGGAGAGCTTATCTCTTCTGAGGGGAAAAGCTATGAAACTACCGGGAAGTGCAGGAGCAGAGAGAGAGAACATCACAAAATAGAATTCTCTCCTTGCTGTGGTTTTTTTGTTGTTTAAACCAGACTAACACTTCAGGAATCTTGTATGTTTTACTCTTCAAGGATGAGAACTGATCAACTCTTCCAGGTCTAACCTACCTGAACATGTAGTTCCCGGGTACCAGGTTGGTCAGGGTCAGTATGGCAGTATCACTAGAAACCTTCTCCTCCCGCAAAGGGCCCTTCAGTTCTTCCCAGTGATAGCTGACAATTTTATCATCGTCGGTGCTTTCTGTTTCAATTATGGGAAAAAACACAAACAGGGAGTTGAAAAATGCTGCTTCACAAACCCCAGAAGTCCAGACCCCTACTTCTGCACTGGGCTCAGGGGCAAAAGAATTTTTGGTCCAAGCCCAGAGAGATGTCTCGCGCTCAGACACCCAAACCGCACGCTGCCCTCCACCCTGGTGCACAGGTACATTCAAGCACCCCGAGTTCCAGCTCTGTATGTGTGCTGGCAGGGAAGACAAAACAAACAAACAAACCACTAACAAAATAACATTAGTTGGGGTAAACCAACCTGAACATATTTAAAGAAACTCCTGCGGAGGTCTAGTGAGGGCCAGGGTCGGTAAAGGTGGTGGGGCAGCCAACTAACACATTTGAGGCTTAAGGCAAGAGGACAGTAATTTTGACTGGCAGTTAATTTATTATTATTATTATTCTAAGCAGCAACTTCTAGAGCTTTTTCCTTCTTAGATTAGCTTGGGCCAGTACCCTTCAAAAGGAACCCTGAAGGGGTGCCGTCATGTGCATATTCCCCTCTCCTGGCAAGAGGGGATGATTCTTTTGACTAAACTGTGTTTGACAGTGTCACAGCCAGTTCCTCTTAAACTTTATCCAGTGGGCCAGCCCAGAACCAAACACACAGACCAGGCCTGCCAGACTACTGCGTTTAAATCTGCGGGTACTCACGGCTGCCATCGATAACAGTTGAAATGGTTGGCAGTGAAATCACCTGGAACTGCGGGGACACGATGGCAACAGGAGGCCGATTCACCCGAGGCTCTGCAACAACAGCCGAGCTGTTACAATGACATCTACAGGCAGATCATGACAAAAAGCCCTGGCCAAGGAGCTCTGAAAAGCTACTCTGCCAGGAGTAGGAAGCAGAATAGATATTGCACATCCTTTTCCCCCTTTCCAGCCCCATCTACTGCCCCAGTGAGTCCAGGGAGTCCAGTGTGGAGCTGCTGTGCTACACAGCGCCAAGACAGCCACCGACCGCCCAGACTGCAGAGAACTGCACACTCAATGACACTGATTCCTGCTGTCAGCAAGTCACACACCCACTCAGGGATTGAGCACTAACAAAAGGGATTTAAAAAAGCAAGAACTGCCAGCACACTAGCGCTCTGGAAGGGGCTGCACTGCATCTGTTCTCCCACACTGGGTCGAGCGCTTAAGCACAGACCATTCTAACAGAGCAGCACCTAGAGCTTCTTGCCAAAGTTTGGCTGCTGCTCTGAAAAATGAATGGTTTGGATGCACGCTGCCAGCTGCAGATTCACTGCTTATAAGGAAGTGATCAGCAACAGCATCCAGAAGGCCAGCCACACACTCCTGCTAATTTAAGGAGTGCAAGTGAGCTTCTTTGCCCACAAAGGTTGTAGAAAAAGTCTTCCTGAAGGGTGAAAAATAAAGGTTGGCTTGGTTTTATTTTGCATAAGAGGACCTGTGGTTGCCTGTTTACACAGGCCATCTGAAAAGCGAGACCTGGTGAGACAGCAGAGTCTGCTTTATCTACACCTCGTCATCTGCAACCACCTCTTACAGCGAGGAATGAGATCTGACTTAACCTGCCTGTGGTTGGGAATGATATTCTTTACTGGACAGGGAATAAAAGAACCACCAAAGGAGCTTCAAAGCTCTGGCTTCCCTTCATTTTTTGCTCCTGCTGCTATAAGCTTTTTACCCCGTTACAGTTAGTTTTTACTGAAGCAGTGGCCTTCCAGGGCGAGGCATTTGCTAACCACTTTGGTATCAGTATTCCATCTCTTTCATGAAGTGCTTGGAAATTACTTAATACACATACTCTGGGTTTCACAGCACAATGAATTTTCACTGGGTTAAAGCAGGGTCCAGCCAAAGAAAGCAACACACCATGGCACAGGTTTGGCAGAGACAGATGAAGGTAAGAGAAGATACTATTCCACCAACTCACTCGGGTTCACCGTGACGTTCACATAACCCTCTCCATGGGCGTTTTCCCCGTCAACGATGACTTTGAATTCATACAGACCAACAGTAAGCTGGAAGTAAAGACAAAAGATTATTTACCTTCCGGATGGTAGCACCGTCTCAGGAGCTCTTAGAAGGTGAAGTTACCGCGCTTTGGCACGGTCGCACATTAACCGCGTAACACACAGGCAATTACACTTCAGCCTACACATATACAGCACAGGGTGGTTTCCATGCCAAAATGGTTTTACGTATCACTTAGTTTGCAATGGCTATGCAGAAACCAAAGGGTAATATTTCTTTCTACCATGGGAATGTCAGTCAGGCTGTATTTTCTAGCAACAACAGGCAAACAGGAGAGAGATAACCGAGATTAGTTCAGGTTGTCTGGCGACAGGAATCTGGGCTAGCAGACTGCATTTGAGATGAGAAAAGGCTGTATGTAAGAAAAGAAAAAGTCTCTTCTGGTGTGTTTTTACAAAGGAAACTATTTCTTCCCTTCCTTCCAGGTGACACCAGGCAGGCAGTTGCCACCCCACCATTCACTGTTGAGCCAAGATGAGGGGGAGAAGGACTGTGCTGGACAACAGTCGTGATACCCAAAAGGCTGAAACTCTGACAGACAGACTGTGACACACACTCCTTTTGAAAGGCTTTTCCCTGCATGATGTCGTGACTGAAGCCTGTAGATTTTTTTCCTGAGTGCAGCGGAATCCAAGGTTCAAAGGAACGCCTCATAAACACTGTTTATTCAGAACGGTATATTCACACAATATTTAAAGCCATTTCCTTGCTAAGAATCCCCATGTGCAGAAACCAGCAACCATTTCGCTGTTGTCTCAAAGGAGCAGCTGGGGACATGCTACAAGGTCCTCCACAGCTCTCGTTAACGGAATCAAGTCCCTTTTTCAGCAGGTAGTACAAGGCTGCAGAGCTAAAGAGGCCACCACACTGTTTTGGTAGCAAAAATATTCCCAACTCTTTGTTAACATTGAATTGTGCCATTTGTACGGCTCGACACACTGCTTGTAGGCAGCCTTTAGATCCTGAAATCAATTTCTTCTTTCCCCTCATGCCAGATCAATCTCTTTTTTATAAGGGACTTAGAAGAGGGCTTGCAGTCAAATGTTGGCCGCTTGCCCACCACACAATTTCCTATTCATCCCAAAAATCACACACAAGCCTTCCCTGGCTGCCAGGGTCCCCATCTTCTCCACTTGGCATTTAACACAGCACCATAAGCAGCAGCAAAAGCTTTACCTTAGATAACTTAAGGGTCTGGGAGTGCTTCCCTTCCATTTCTCCACTGTAGTCTTTTGGATGAGTAATCAACTCCCACACATAGGAATAAGTGGTTCCTTAAAGGAAAAAAAAAACAAAACTCCAGATGTTTGTTTTTACAAGACTGCCTTTCTGCCATGCTACAGAAAAGCAAAGGTATTAAACATTTACAAGGCACACTCTGCCACACTATGGAGAAATGAGACAGCTTGGAATTTGGGCTGCAGCCTTTTGGGAATATACCCAGGAAGAGAGACAATCTGTGCTTCTAAACACATTTACTCTGGAGCCAAAAATCCATCTTTCAGGCTCTAAGGCATTAAAGAGCTTTGGAACAATCACAGCTCCAGGATAATAAGAGAGAAAAGTCTTATCAGGCCCTCAAATCCTGCAGACACAACACAAGGCCTGTTTTTGAACAGGAATGCATCTGTCCCCGTTGCTGCACAACGTGACACGCTTGTCTCCCCTCTGCAGCCTCCCACTGCCACTGCGGGCAGAGCTACAGGCAAGAACTTTACCGATACCTGTGATCAACCTGCACGATGAAGTGAGGAGTGTATAGAAATGTGCTCCCCAGCATGTCAACACCTCCCAAATCTAACAACTTTGTAGTGCTTTCAGTGTTTTTTGGGTCTTGCTGTTTTCTGCGAGAGGCAGCATGAGGTAAAAGCATAGGCTAAACTATTTCAACAGGGAAGTGTTCTCCGACAAAAGACATTTCCAAGATTGTCCTCATTTAATGCCACATATAAAGCCAGTTTGGCCTTTCACCATCACAAGCCCTCAGCAGAATCCCAGGGAAGCCTTACGAGGTGGTGGCTCAGGAAGCACAAACGCATTCAGCTGGACTTCGTTCTTTGGCAGGGTCACTTCAACGCTGTCTCCGGCGGAAACTACCAGCTCCTTCATAACTGAGGGAGAAACACAGAATCGGAAGAGGACTGAAAAACAAAATACTTAAATACCTACGTAAACCCCACCTTGGTTTCAGTCTGAGGAATAAAACCCAGCCACAAATGCCTGTATTTTGTAAACACCTCAGCACTCAACATAGCTCCTTTTGGGTTCATTGTTAATACAAAAGCTTTACAATTTTAAGACAAGCTGAAAATGACTCTGTCATCTCTCTCTGCAGATACTGTGCAGCTCCTGCTCCTTTTCTAAAGGGCTGACGCATGACCCTTAGGCCCTGTACAGGGCAATTTATTCAGCCAGGCCCAGCAGGATGGGAAGGGATTTACCCAATGGGTGCTGGGAAGGGGTTTACCCGATGGGTTTTTGGCAGAGAACTCGGCTGCAGCCTCGTGGCACAGCAAGACAAACACTACTCCTTACCAAACTGCAATTCCAGATCTTCACAAATATATGAAGAAACTCAAAGAAGATGATCTATATGAAGAAACTCAAAACACAAACCTGTTCCTTTTATTTATATTTTCTTTTCAACCCCTGCTTAAGAATTTTCTCACCACTCCAAGTAAATTGACAGGTAGTTTGTTTTTAAAGACTACAGGGTAAAGACTTGAAAACTATGGCTGGTAACAATTTTTTTTCCCTGCTTGTTATTAGCATTAAGGTAACCAGCAAGTTTACCACATTTCTTAAGGGTATCTCTCAGCTTCCTCATACTCTTCCCTTCCCCCCCCATTTGCTTTATTTTTGTCTTTTATTCGACCTGGGAATTAAGCATAGAAAAGAAGAATTAAAGTCTCTTTACTCTAGTTTGACCCTGTCAAAAACAATGCTTTGGGGTATGCACAAAAAATCCAAGTGGTGGATGGGTCCAAGTGGGGAAAAGGTCATTAAACATTTAGCCCTTCTTCCATTTGTTTATTAGTTATTGGAATTAACCACTAACTAAAAGAATACAAATTAATCAAACTCATTCCCCCCCGGCCATTACTTCAGATCTTAGGATACTGTAACTCCATCAGTCTTTCAGCTGCAAAGAGTTCCAAGGCAAAAAGAAACCTGACCTTAGTAAGAAAAACACATAAAATGCAAACAAACAGAAAAAAACACAAACAAACAAACACCCACCAAACAAACAACAGCCAAATGAAACAAACAAAACCAACCAAACCAAACAAAAAAAACTATTCTTCCCATCATCTTTGTATTTGTTATCAAAACAAGGAGGCCCTGGCTAGGTTACTTTTCCAACACAAGCCACTGGAGACATTTAAAGTGTATTTTCCAGTTACAGTTGGGGTAAGCCCTTAAAAAGAACGCTAACTAACTTGTTAGCAAAAGCATCCAATCCATTTCCTGCCAAAAATGTCTTTGGATGCAGCGCTTCCTTTACACTTTCCACTTGTTCCCTTGTAAGGGAAAGGAACCCTAAATTCAGAAGAAATCCAGCTGGGAACAGTTCAGCAAACCGGCTCAGCTGAATTCTGCAATGCCACCCGACTAGCACACGCCGTTCCCTGCCCGTCCAGATGCTCACAGGGTGAGCTGACGGCCGGGGGCAGTTACAGAGCTGGCCAAAGGGCACTGTGGCTTTTAGACATTTTCAAGAGTTTCAGAAATACCAGCGTGAGCAGAGACGACATTTTGCCGCAGAGCAAAGCACGGCCCGATGGCCAAGCACGCTGCTCTCCACGGCCGACCTGGGCATTGACATTTCAGGGACAGAAAAGAATCAGCTACAGCCCATTCTGAGCAGACATTAAGATTTCTGCTCAACTTGAGAGAGGGCAGCGTGTCAGCGCTACTGACAGAACGCTCCGCGGGACTGCGCTTCGCATCGCGTCTCCGCTTTCACTTTGGGAATTAGGATATCATCCTCTCTGTCTAGCTGCCCTTGGAAATAGACCCAGCGCTCACACACAGATTTATGATGCCAAAGGCCCATTCTCGAACCCCAGGAGTTAACGGGGTCCAACCGGCACGCGCGCCGAAGCAGGTAACTCAGCACTTCAAAGGTACCGTAATTTCTGAATCCATCGCCTGGTTTTCGGTGCTGCAATGGCTTGTCACCAAAGCCTGGGGAGATGGCGCGTGCTGCAGCACTGCTGGTCTCACCTGGTGTGGTGGCAGTAGTGCTTGGCGAGGGGGCAGTGTTGGTCTGGACTGGAGAAACGCTGCCGTTGGCAGGAACTCCACTTGGCAGAGGAGCAGCCGTCTGCGCCTTCGCCGTGCTTCTCACCGGCACGGGGCTGACTGTGGGCAACGCATCTGAGGAGTGAGGATGGACCAAAGCATCATCTGGCTGCCCAGGCTTCTCCGTCTTCCCTGTGGCTACAGGACTGAAGAATGTAGTCAGCGCTGACGGTTCTGGTGCAGAGGTTCCCGGGTGGGTCTGTAAAGGAAAAGGTTGTCTTCGTTTGACCTGAACACTGAGTCTCAAGTTTTGTTTTGCTGCATTTAAGTTACGCTTCACCTCCTCCAGTTAGGGAGCCTGAGAAGTCCCCGGTGTGTTTTTCCCAGAAGCAGGATGGTTTACTGCTTCCTCTTCTCTATCCTGAATTCTTTCTCCACATTCTTCCTCCACAGCAGACTGGCCATTTCTAGCTCAGCTGAACACCAGTCAAGACCATAGATTTAACAAAACTGCAGTGAGTGGAGCTAGAAGAATAGGAAGGTGGGATAAGACAGAAGCAAAAAGCAGGGACCGGGCACTGGGGTTCATTCGGGCCATTTATTTTGGCCACATATTCCCTTTTCTAAAGCTGTGCAGTTGGCAAGCGCGGAGCGGGAGGATTGCAGTGGCATTTCTGTGTAATAATGGAACCACTGCAGCGAGAGGAAATGTATTTCGGAACGACTCTTCAAAGCAAGGTGACGTGACAAAGAGCTCCCTGCGTGCACGCCACGGGAGATGCTGCTGGGGCGGGGGGGAGCGTGCGGGCAGAACGTTTGCTCACATCCATACAGGATGAGCCGCTTTATTGAAAATAATCAAAGTGGCAGGAACAATTTCCTTTCTTTCATCAGAAAATTCCTTTCACGGTGCCTAGCCCCATTCCAGTCCTTCGCCTGCCAGGCAATACTCTTGACAATTTACCTTCCACCACGAAGTCCATGTGTGTAGCACATTTTCTTAGGCTGACTATTTTGAGAACATCTGCTAAATATTTAAGATGGAGCAATTTACCATCTTTGACTTGGGAAGTGTTTTGGAGCTGAATCGCTCAGCACTACTCCCCGCTAGAGGAGCTGATCAAAAGCTTGTCCTGGAGGAAATATTCTCAAGGTTTTTTACTATGCTGTTGGCTAGAGGAAACGGGAATGGAAAAATGCTCCGGACCACGGTGGGCAACATCCTGGTCAGTAAATGTGCTGGGCTTTGGAAAACACTAAATGCCAGTTGTAAAAGTAAAGCCGTGCTGCACGTACTAAACAGCCAGCCAGGCCAAGAGCAGCAACGGAGGCACCAAAGGTTTCTCTGCAAGAAGGTTTTTTTGGCAGTCCTGGGCAAGCCATTTCCTCTCCTGGTATCTCAGCTAATTTTTCCCTCAGTCAAAGAACGTAAAACATCTCAATTCATGAGTAGGTTTGATTAACATCTGAGCTTTATGAACCAAAGAATCAAACGCTATTTGTTAGTGTTACGGACATAAGCTGGTTTTCTCTATTTATTTACCTGCTGATGTGTTTCCTTTGGCAAAACCCTGGATTCTTTGGAACTAAGATGCAGGTAAAACCTGGCCCGTTGCCAGTGCTGTTCTTCACTGGCAGCCTGAGGACAGCAGCTGTCCCAGGCAGCAGCAGCACCTACACCCAATCCTAACTCTGGCCAGCTCAGGACCCTGACTCCCTTTCACCAAGCATGAGAATGAGGCAAAGTTAGAAATGCCAGCACAATGGGAGGGGAACAGCCAGGCAGCAACTCAGGACATGTGAGACAGACTCTGAGGGAAGGCAAAGGACCAGAAAGTCTCTGTGACTTCACCCCACTACGGGAAGCCACTTTCTGCTTAGCAAGAATCAACCCAGATGGGTCACGACAACCACCATCACAAACAACATCCACCTCCTGGGCACAGCAGCCTCATCTCCACTTTGCTTGATAATATTTTTCAGCGAGCCAGATGCTTCCTTGACTCACTTTTTAATGCCCCAAAACCCCTAACTTTACAGTTAAGAGAGATCCTCTTCCTCCCAGAAGTCTTGAGGATGAACTGACAGCCAAATGTCTGCGGAGAGCTTGAATGAGATAAGCTTTGCCTGGGGCAACGTAACAGTCACAAATGCCTCTAATGCTTGCAAGCTGAGACATTTCTTATCTTTACTCCATAACCCTAAATTCTTTAAAGGAAAGAACAGAAGATTTCTTTCTCAGGCATAATCGAGGAGGAGACTAGAAGTTTGCCAGCTGTCCTATCTTATTAGCTTAGAAAATGGAGAGAAGTGACATATTGGACTTTGTGAGCATACCAGTGTCAGACACTTTTGATTCCAACCCCTAACTACCTTTGGCCTGGGATAGGTGATTGGTGTCCCTGTCTGAGAGCCTTATACATCTGTAAGGTGGAACCAGAGCTGCTGCGTGCATCGGAATCTGCACTGAGCCTAAGGCACTTGAAAGAAAAATACCACTGTTCTGTAATTTAATTTTTTTTTTTTACTTTAAATGGGTCTTACTTTGCTAAGCCTGGTCTGAGTTTACAAAATAACTGAGGACGCACAATCTAAGCCAGAAAGAGCTTGTTTGCACTAGGTGACACACTGGTGAAGACCCTTAAGACACAAATAACACAAACCATTCCAGAGTTAGTGCTGGCTGTGAAGAGAGAGCTTTCCTCCTTTCTTGTAGGGTAAAAAGCATCCAGCACCAGTAAGAAGCAGAACAGCAAGAGTCAAACACTGGGCTTGCTAGGGCCAACGGTAGCCAGATGAGAGTGCAGGAATGAGCTCCCTGTGAAGGCTGCAGCCTTTTCCAACCTGCCTGCAGAGCTGCTGCAGCGCTGCAGCCCTTCTCACCAGCAGTGCTGCTGAAACATTCTCCCAATCAGCTAGAAAATGCATCGCCCTGTTTGAAATCTGATGAGCATTTCTACAACGAGGCAGAAAAAATTGGCGCCTGGAAAATGTCACTGACTTCAATGGAAAAGCACAAATTTCTCCTCCTTAGTCAAGGGCTGATGAGCAGGGTGAACCGTGGGTTACCCTGGTACGCTCTCCTCCACCTGCCTCTGCTTCCATCACGGGGACACAGTAAAACCACAGATTAACAGCAGTGCACACTAGCGAAGGACACTGCAGGTGGCTATGGAGCTATCGGAGCTGCGAGAGGAAAATGAAACCTCCGAGTGGCACTGTGCACCTAAAACTGAGCCTTGACTTCTCCCCGAGTCTCTCAGAGCAAAGGAGAACTTCTGCCTTGCACACGGTCAGCACCCGCCCACAGAAGAGGGGAACAGGCACGCGAGTTTCTTCTCCCCTTTGAGAGAGGAGTTAAGAGTCACGCTGACCTCAGATGTTGGATGCTCCCCGGTGGGCACTGCTGGGTGTGTGGTAACAACCCAGTATCACCCCCAACTTCCAGCCCACCCGCCAGACCTTCTTAAGGACCACAGTATTCACCTCCTGAAGCTGCGCGCACCGTGTACCGAGCCAAATCTAGCCCGGGTGAAATTCTACCCATTTCAGCATGTGTGTAACTTTACTTCTTTTGGCCCATAAGCAAGGCACCCTGGAAGACTCCCTGCCTCAGCAGCTCCCTCCTGCACAGGCTGGCCACGTCCCAAGTACGCAGCCTTCGATGTCATATCCTTGGCCTGAATTAAACCGCTCGCCGATCAGAGACGCAAGGACAGCCGCAGAGCTTGCCTGATACTCTGCAGGTGAAAGTTGGATGGTTTGATAATCAAGGAATTAGCCCAGGGCTGGGCAGGACCAGCTTCAGCTCAACACTCCTGTTAAGGTGGACTTTTTAATTCTTTCTCCTCCTCAAAGACTCTCTCCTAAACCTCAAAAATGTGACTGCCAGGAATTCCATCGCAGCCCGTGTACGTTGGTAAGAGGTTTTTAGTTTGATAAAGCTGCATTTTATCAAGATACAGATGCTTCTTACTAGCAAAAACCAGTAAGGAGGAGAAAAACCTTTCCCTGGCACACATCCCACAGTGCACCTTAGTGACAACAGGAGCACTTCCTAAACATGGGACATCCTGGATACTCAGCAACATTCAGAAGCTGATTAATCCATGTAATTTAATATTTGCAACCAGTTCCCTGGACGGGCACTGCAGAGCAATAATATGACAACTCATGATGCAATGAAACAAGCAGGGAGATATAACAAGTATTACACAAGAGCAACAGAGGACATTTAAAACCAGCAGAGAAGCAGCCCCCCCAGACATTGCGCTCAAGACAACTGAGAGAATGAGGTCACTGTGTAAATCTCAAATATTAGGAGGAGGAAAGAACAGGGAGGATGGAAATGCTGCAATACTGCAGGGGAGAGAAAGCAGAGATCTTCAGTAAGCCTGAAATGCTGCAGGGCTCTGAAAAAAAATCAAATATTTGTAAAGTTTTAGTGCATGATTTCACACCCAGGCTGCCCTGGAGCGCTCAGCAGCGTCCCTTGGCTGCTCTCCACATCCTGCTCTGCAGGGTGGTGGCTCAGACCAGTCACAGCCCTACCTGGAACCAAGGTTTGAATAGGAGGGAGAGAAACAAATTCAGTCAAGTTTCAGAACTCGAACGTAACTACAGAAAAAGACGTCAGGCTTCCATGGTGCCAAATCCTCGCAGCGTGGCAAAAGGTACTCAAGAACAGTTTCACAAGGTAGAAGTCTTTGTTTCATCATCACGAGCTCACCGGCTTTTTTTGGATAAAGCTCAAAAAACCTTTGCAGATTTAAAAATAGCAACATCATTTAACAACTCAAATGGGCCGATTTCTCTTTAAGAGTAATACCTAGATTTACTAGCTCAACATTGTACGTGTCTGGAGTAGAGACTAAACTGGTTCCATTCAGCCAACGCCAACGTAAGCTTTTGTGGATTTGAGAAACCGAAGCAGTCCTCAAAAACAGAGCCGAGAAGTTGGCGATAAGGTGCCAACTCAAGCCGGCAGCCTGACCTGGAAGAACGCTGGGAACTCTGTGTATGAGTCTATAAAATAATGGATTTAACTGCCTCCATTTGGAACTCCAAGAAAACCAGCTTATTTTCTTTTGTGGATTTAAAAAGGTACTTCCACGGGTAGTAGTTTTCAACTCCCAGGCAATTCCTACTGCCATCCCATCTCACCTTTCCTTCTCAGCTGGCAAGAGCACTCTGTGATTAGACAGGGGATAAGCATTACCATGACCTCCATCTCCCCTTCCCTCACAGTTTATCCCAGCTAGGAGGAGGAGGGGAGGCAAAAAACCCTACTCCCCCAAAAAAACAAACAAAAACCCCAACCCTTGGCCTGGCCTTGCTGACAGGAGGCTGAAAACAGGCCTCCGGAAAGGTGTCCTACCACTTGAACAGTTTTAAGTCAAAGTCTACATAAAGCAAGACTGAGCAGGAGGCCGCGAGCTGTCCAAGGCCACCAGCAGTTGCACTTACCTGCGGCAGGGCAACGCCATCTGCATCGCTCGATCTGTTCACGTTACTGCTCTTAGGAGCCAACGGGCTTTTGGTTTTCTGCTCTCTCAGGTTCTGTCCTTTTTTCAGCGAGTCTTTCTTTTGATTTGGATGATCTTCAGGAACAGGCCCGTCTGCCACCAAGCGCCTCAGCACCTCATCCCTCAAGTGCTCGGCTTCGCTTTGGCTGCCTCTGGGTTTGCTGTCAGGTGCTCCAGCAGCAGCCTCAGCACCAGGGCTCGCTGCCCTGTCCCTTGTCAGGGGTTCCACCCTGTCACCCGCCAAGCTTCGCTTCCACAGTGACCTCCGCCGTCTTTTTCTCCTCTGGACAGGGCTGCCCCAGTCCAACCACTTGTGAAACCAGGTCTTCACGTCACCTTCTGTTTGGAACTTTAAGAAGTGCTCTGTGTTTTTTGATTTCTTTAAAAACACCAAAACAGAGTCAGAAAAGCCAGTCCTGTCTGCCTGACACACGCCAGGCAGGGTGCAGTTCACTTGGATGCACATATTTTCCAAGAACCAAAAGGCATCACAGACAGGGCTCTGGCAGCAAGCAGCCTGACAGGACCGTATGGTCCGAGATCCTTCCAGAAGCTGTAAATGGTGACCTTCCCACGACCGCAGGTGGCCACCAAACAGAATCTTCCCCGGCTCGCATTTAGATCTGTTCCAGTTTGCATCTGGGAAAGCAGAGGGAAGACAAAGAAAGACAATTCTCAATCCTTTAAAGCAGTGGATCCTCATCGTTATTGTCGAGATGAATTCAGGGCAACAGAAGGAACGTGGAAAGAGAAGACTGTACAATGGGGCTTCTCAGCTTCTATGCCTGGCCCCAGCATCCAGTACTTCCACAAGATTTTAAGCATAATCTGCCCTCCTACCAAAGGGACCACCACCCTTGGTGGCAGTAACAGAGCTAAAGCCATCTACAGCAAAAGAAATGAAAACAGAACGTTCCCCTCCCCGGGCAGGACCGTAAGGCACAGACTGGACAGCGAGGCCGAGGCTCCAGGGCGAGCTCAGAGCCAGAAGCTGAAGGCAGGAGTCCCGAGCACAGTCTCTCCCAGTACTGCCTCTCTGCCCACTGTCTGCCTTGAAGGGGAGCTCTGGAACAGCGACACGGCCTCGGTTCACAGTACAAAGGCAATTTTTTCCTCTTCCCTGCTGATTTTTGAGGTCAGTCACTTATTTTGACTGAAACTGCCTCACTGGAGGAGCTGTTACATCCAGAACAGAGCTCTGCAAGGCCTGTCCTCGCCACCCGCCCCACTGTCGTGATTCCTGTAAGAGAAATTAGGGCAAACGTTGTTTTTTAAGAGTCAGATCTCAGATCAGCAGCCACCGCTCTGCATATGGATGTTCCCCGCCCCCCCCCCCAGCATGAAAAATTAAGAGTGCTTGCAGGGATCAATGGATTAAAGGCTTCCAAAATTCAGAGCTCTGCAGATTAAGGACTCCCTAAAAATAGACTACTGACCCATGGGACTGCTAAACTGAGCTGTGTTCAGCATCCAAGGGATAACAGGTCATTGGAAGATTATTTTACAAACTATGTTGCTGGACTCTGAGTAGTGCAGCTGGAGAATATGCTCCAGATCCGGCTCCCTGCCTGTCAAGGACGGAGTTCTTGAACACAACGCAAACAAGAAACTTTTTTCTCCACTAAAATAGTCTGAATTTAAATTATAATGTTCCTGATCCCCATTTCCTAACAGCATGTAAAGAAAAGTTCAGTAACATTAACACACAGTAACTATTCCGGCAACTCTGAGTGATGTTGTGTCATCCCCACGTTCACTACGGCAAGAGCTGAAGAGTTAATCCATGTGGATGTAGCGCTGCCGAGGTGGTGAGAGCTCTGCCCCTCTGAATCACAGCTCAGAGCCAAGGTCCAAATCAGCCACTTGTTTACAGTGAAGGACAAGGGCCACATTCACGTGCCTTGTGCGTGGAATCTCTTGCTACACCGAGAATTGCAACCCAGAAAAGGAACTCACATCAGCACGAGGAAAAGTTTGGTTTTGAGACATTAGAAAGCAGGAAGCAAAAGTGTTATTTATAGCTTATTGTGAAGGCAGCTCAGCACAGGCAGCCTGAAGACAGGGCTGCAGAAAGCTAACAGAGCTGCGGCAGAATGCTCTCGAGACCTCTGACCAAGTCACAGGGAGCAGAGCTGCCTCTGGGTGTCTGAGCCTACAAGACAACACTCTTCACTCAAGTGATGTCCAACATGTAAATGAAACTTTGCATATGTTCAACAGAGAGAAGTTGAGATCAGCACCTTTAAAACCATCACCATCCCTGTCACACTTCATCAACACACAGCACTTCCTTCGAGAGCAAGCAGCCGGGCAGCCTGTCTCTGCCCAGGGCAACCACCGACCTCATTACAGTCTGAAGCGGCTGGGTTGACAGGCACCCTGACACGACTGTGCACACGGGCAGGGACAAGCACCTGGCACTAACCTGATGGCCCTGGAATTGGGATGGAGCACGGGGTGGATGGGGGTGTATACACACAAGAGGTGTGTGTAGGTACACACACACTCCAGTCACAGGCTGGGTCAGACCAGCAGGACAGTAAATCCCACAATCCCAGTCTGGTGGGGGCTGGAAGGGAGCTCTGGAGATGATCTGGTGCCACCCCCCTGCTCCACCCAGCAGGGGCACCCAGAGCA
>JAAGNO010017037.1:6458-18850 GCA_033439905.1 Ceryle rudis
ACCCCTCACTACAGCGGTAAAAAGAAAGAGTCTATTGTTGGGGGGGGCAGAAAAAGAAGAGAGAGGTGTTATAGAGTGCGGTTGTATTTTTTTTTGGGGGGGGGGGGGGGGGGGAGAGGAGGAAGAATTACTGGCCTTAAGTCACTGTTCGTGGCTAATTTACAAGTTTTGGGATGTGACCTCAAAACTTGCTAGATTGATTACGACTTCAGGCTTGCATGAGAGGGTCATGGCTTAGGCGTTCTCATTTCTCTGATCTTCCTGTTATGTATTATTATGTAAAATTTTAAGGCATTAGTGAGACATGAAGGAAGATGGCTTGATGTTTGGGTAACAGTTCAGGGCAAGTTACTGATTTTTGGGTATTACTGGTTCAAATTTTGCATGGTGGGTTTTTTTTTGTCAGTAAGGATTTTCTAAGATGTCCTATGTATATCTGAAATTTGAACATTATCCATTGGTCTTATTTAGTGCAACTTTCTTTTGGAAACCCCTCTGACTCATAAAGGTTAAATGGTTTATGGCTCAACCACATCTTTCTTTCAAAGCTGGCATTTTTCAAAACTTGGATGCAGAAGGGGAACTGATAGTAACTATTCCCCAGATCTGCCTTGCAACATGAACTATATGCAAGCTGAAGAAGAAATGGCCTGTTCCGTGGAAAACAGGAGCATTATATTAGAAAAGTATACTGGGAAAGGTTGATTAGGACAGAAGGAATGAGTAAGGATTACTGGTATTTCTAAATGTACCTGGAAGAAATAGGAGGATGTTGGGGAAGAATGTACTGTTCACTCCTAGACTCATTTCTGCAAAATCAGTGACTAAAGCTGTCATCTTGGGTAGGTTCAAATATTGTTTATGCTTGTTCTTGATGTCTTCAGCTGGACGGCCAGTGTAGAGCTAGGTTGGGGGGGTGTGTGTGTGTCTGTCTGTCTGTCTGTCTGTTTGTCTTTGGTGGCTCCATTGCAGGGTGTTCCATGGACACTGAGTAGCCAGACGCCCAATGCAAACCAGCAACTGACTGGGGAAGGCTGCAAACCAGCAACTGACCGGGGAAGGCTGCAAACCAGCAGCTGTCTAGGGAAGGCTGCCGAGGTGTTTCAGCTGTAAACACATCACACTTGCGGTTTTTTAATTGATAAATGTAAATACTTCCTCTCTAGGGGCTACTTTCCTTTGTGGCCAAGTGACTGTATTTCAGTCTAACCTGTGAAAGCCACTTACTTGGTAGCAAGTTTAGAGGGTTGCAGTTTTGTTGGTTGGTTTGTTTGTTTGTTTTTGACTGGAATATCAAACATGAGTGATGTTGGAGGAACTGGATGATAGTATATGTTTTGCCTTGTTGACTAGTTTCCTAGGAACAGACTCAACCTTGGTTCAGATTTAAAGCATGGCAGAAATTGGCATGTGTTCGGTTTCACTGACCAAAGTTAACATTTCCATTTTGTGTAAGCTTCTGTAGAGGTGTTTAATACACAGTTTCTACATGAGATCTTGTAATTTTTCATAGTGAGTTGTTCTTCACTGGGAAGGAGCAGCCACAGTCAGTAACTGGAAAAAACCCAAAGAGCACTGCAGACCTTTTAAGGCTTTGAGGAAAACTTTGCTCTTTACCCTTGTATATGGAAGGAAGCCTTCAAAAGTGAAAGGTACTAGTCACTTGTATGGTTTTCTGAACTTGCACTGAAACTTCAGACCAAATACATTTTAAGCTGGATTTCTTACATGTCTCAGTGGCCCCACCCCCAGTGAGTAAATATAAGCATGTTGGAGCGGAGCCTGAGTGCGAAGGTCAGTATAATAAATACCTTTTACTCCTAGGATTAATGGTGTGCTGATGGAGAACTTCCTGGAGGATAGACTTTATCAATTTCTTGTGCTATCCAGTGGCCTGGCAGATGTCAAAGTTGAATAGGGTTCCCATATTTGTACGTTAAGACATTTTAGCAAATACTTAAATTTCTTCAGTGGGGCATTTTGCTTGTTTCATGGTATCAGACTTCCTTTTCTTTGCAAGTATGTAATCTTCATCTTGTGGTGAGCCTCACTAGATGGTTTTGAGTGAATATTAAGCAAAGGTGAATATTGAAAAAATCCAGTAAAATTCTTTTTCTTTCTGTGAAATTATTTGGGGTTTTGTTTTGATTTGGTTTTGTTGCAAATGATGGAAAGAGGAAGGACGACGAGAGAGGAGCTCAGCAGCAGACTTCAGGAGACAAGCTGTGCCTTCACATGTGATCCTGGGCTAATGACATGCACAGGCTAAAGGGTTGTGTCAGAGGACGAAGGAAATAAAAGGCTAAGCGCACTTGGATGTGTTAGTGTTGCCTTTTCCTATATATTCTTGGGAAACTATTCATAAACCTTTATTATAGATCAGTGATACATGAGTGGGTTAATACAAGTCTCTGTTCTGTTTGGAGATGCTGTAAGGACACCTTAGCAGAGGAAAATGTTTGGTTATTTCTTTTCCCCGTAGGGCAAAACTACATTCCCACCCTGAGCAACTTTACCCAAGGGCTTCAGGCTCTAGAGGCGTGTCTACCTCTATACTGGGGTAGTTGTTAAACTACTACTACTGCAGGGGGTGGGGGGGTGGGTTAGGTTGTTTTTTGTGTTGTTAACTTCTTGGCATGGCTGACAGAATGGCACCCCCTGCCCAAGCTGTCTTGGAGTCAGGATTGATTCTGGTGCCTGTAGCATAACCTCGGGTAGAGACCTGAGGCTTGAGTGGTTGATGAGCGATAGCTGCCATTAACTGTAGCTGGAATTACAAAGCAGACTATTTCTGATAGTTGTTGCCGAAGTTAACACCCCAACCCCCTTGGCCCTCTTTCTCTTACAAACCTTCAAAAGGCTTTAGAAAACTCATCTTGTTGAACTTTCTGGCATCTGGAAAAAAACCCAAACATTTTTGTACCTCTTCAAACAATGTTGGGCTGTAAAGGTGGTGCTACTAGCAAAGCCTTGCATGGTTTTGATGTTGTGCACTGAATGCGTCTATCATCCTTCTTCCCAACTTTGCTAACAGAAATGCAGGACTTCTCTGGAAGGATTCTTGGGCCACCCCTTTGCATTCAGCCAAACTGGCCCTAGTTTTAGGGACAGGAGATAAGAGACGTTTATTCCTTGTTTTGAAAAAGTATTGATGTTTATAGGATTGTCGGAAATGGATTATTTGGTCCTATTTTAGTTGCTGTTGTTTAGTGTGCCATTAAAATATTTACTCAGATGAAGTTAAATGTATTTGTAACAGAATGGGATTGTTTTTCTTATGAAGTTGTTTATCTTGAGAAAACAAATCTGTTTGTTTAATGTACCCATCTGGTTTACAGAAGCAGTGGAGATCATTTCTATCTGACCAGTTTAGTGGGTCAAAACCCAACTATGTATCTTGGTTAGAGTATATTTTTATTTGCTTCAGAAAGGAGCCAAATGGCAGGATGCCGGAGTTCACGTTGGGACAGGGAGTAGACACTGATTCTGTAGGTCAGACTTCTTGCTTTGTTGGTCATCTTCTCGGATCTCTTCCCCTTATTAAATACAGACTGTGGTTTTGTGATTTGGGTTTATCTCCTCGTTACATTTCTCTGGTGATGGGTACGATGGATAGGTTTGTTTGCTGTGTGCAATTATATTCACTAGAAGAAAAAAGAGAGCGGCGTTTACAGCAGAGCTTTGAAGGGTGGCATTTCCTGCTGCTTTTCAGACCACGTACCAAGAGGAGTGTCTGATGAAGTGAGCTCTTTGTTGTTGAAGCTCCCGGAGTCAGATTCTGCCGTGTGATACTTGATAAGCTGTTTAAAGGAATAAATAAATGCAGCCGGTCGGTGATAGAAAATATCATTTGCACAGCAGCTCCCATTTTCCTCCTTGCAATTACATTGCTAACATTTTTCATGCCAAATATGAGTTTTAACAGATGGTAGATGGGATTTTGGCATAAAGTTGCACAGCCCTTGCAGCAAAAGGGCAATTCTCTGTTTTGTGTTAGTTTTGCGAGTCTCTGCTCCTAATTTCTGTTTCTATTGCATCATTTCTGCCATCGTTTTGCTTTGGTGATTCAGTACCTTAAATGACTACAGCCCTGGTGCAATAGTAGTAAACTCCCTGGGTTTTAGGTTTTTTGTGTGATTTTTGTGGTTGGTTGGTTGGGTTTTTTTGTACAGAAGCCCATAAATAAAAGTAATTGCAATGTAATGAAATAGTTGTGTTAAACATGCTGTCCTACCATGCATTTGTGGTGGAGATGCCATCAGTAGTTGCTGGTTTAGGACAGAAGGTGGTATCTAAATCTGTGCATTTTCTTGTGAGTGTCCAGTGGTACTTTGAGTGGCCTGTTCCTTAGCAGTCCTTATTGGGGTGCTTGAGTGGAAAGAGACAATGTTGAGCTGGGGTATTCTTCTTCTCTGGGTAGTGATTCAGCAGTTACTGCATTCCAGGTGCTTCTGGAGCCAGGCAAATGCAAAATGTAATCCTGAATTTTGATTTCTTCAACTTACATGCTGCTTACAGAAGCACTCCTTTGTATTCCTTGCAGATATATGATCTGAAAAGCATGCAGTCCCTTTATGCAGTCAGAGAGGACACAAAAGCTTTGGTGTTTTCCTGGGATTTTTGTGTTTTCTTTTTTTTTTTTTTCCTGCTGGAAGGCAGCAGAGCTTTTGGTATACAGCATGAGCTGCAGCTGTCCCAGTGCACCGGGATGTACCTGCTGATCTATGTGTAGATGGGAGTTGTTTCTCATTGCAAGAGAAGAGTGGGTGTGTGTTAATGAGTGGCGAAATTGAAGGGGCAAGAAGGGCTCAAGGCAGCAAAGTTGGGACACCTGTAGCAACAGCTAATGAGTTATGTTGCTGTGGGGATCCGCCTGGTGTCAGGCTCTGAGCAGAAGGAGATGCTTTAGCAAGATGGCTTCTCAAAGGGGTCTCCTTGTTAGATGGAACAATGATGTCTGATAGCTACTGCTTTAAAATGCACAAGTGAAGTTTTTTTTTTAAGCTTTACAATTCCTGTCAAAGTCAGAGGATAATCTTCTGTTGCTGTTCTGAGGCCAACTGGAGAGTTTGAGTGTGTTTTTTCTGGTTGAGTTTTTGGTATTATAAATGCCAACATTTTGGAAAGTACTATGGTTTTGGGTTGTCTTTTAAACTGTGCGTGTGTGTTTGTTTGGTGGTGGTATTGAGCAGCGATGTGCTTCTGGATAGTCTCATGTAGGTTATTGGAGAAATCTGGGATTATTCTTGGGAAAGCTGCAGTAATTTATGTCCTAAAAAACAGGACTTTGGTAGTACTGCTCTATTTGTGGCAATATTATTGTAGTAAAAATTGGCAATTTTACTTCTATTGACACTGAAATCCTTACTTTAATTTTGTTGTCACGTGACCATCTCTTCCTCTAATTTTGTTCCAGGTGCTATAACAAAATAACTAGTAATCAGCAAGCTGTTGTTTCTCTCCAGAAGAGCAGCGATGGTGTTACCACTTGCTCTCCAGGAAGCAGCTGGATTTTTGTCAGATCTTTGTAATTGTTAGAAAAGTGAGAAATTTCGAGAGAACTCTGTCAGATGGCGAGAGCTTTACCAGTCACTACCAGAGGTAGCCCGTGCTTAGGACCACTGGGAAGTGTTCCTCACCTGTGTGAGAACACCTGGAAGCTGGGGTGCTCCTTGTGTGTGCTGTAAAAAAGAAGAGGCTATGTCAGTAGGCTCAAAGCTATGGTTGTGTTAAGTTGCTGCTGCTTTTGTGGGTGTGCTTGTTTATTTAGCTTGCTGATATTTTATTGTACTCCAGCTGCAGTGCTGTTGCTTCCTTTCCCTGTTACCGGTTCAGGGGGTGGGGGAAAACAATACCTTGTACTCTTTGCAAGTGCAGATTTAAATGTGATGTTTGTGTGGCTGGCTGCCTTATAATAATACGTTGTTTCTTGCTAGTGCTGATGTTTCCTAACATTCTTCTATACTGCATGTGCTTTCTTTCCCTTTCTTAAATTTATGTAAATGTTTTGGCACAGCTGGGGGAGTGTCTGCATAGGAGGAACCATATGGCGCTCAATTGCTTCAGGATTATTTACTTGGTTTGTATATATGCTCTATCTTTCTGACTTTTGTAGCTGGGATTAAGTGAAACAGTAAAAAATAAAATAATAATTAAAAAAAATTGCTAATTGTTTATTTTTTCAGTGATCTGGGAAGTTTGTGGACAACTCAAAAGCCATACTGAGAAAAAATAACAATAACGTCTGGAAAGCTGAAAGCTTCAATTCCCTGCTGGAAAGGTGGTTTGCTGAGGAGAAAAAAATAAGCTCAGAAGTGGTAGCTATTAGTGGCTATAAATAAAGAGTTACTCATTTAGGCTCTTGGGTGGATAAAAGAGCAAGATTGTTCCAGTTTTTCATCTTTACCATGTGGTAGAAAGTAAGGTATGTCATGCCCTGCTGTTTTTCAGGTAGCTTTAAAAATAGCTGCACTTATGCTGTTTTCTGCTCAAAAGAAAGGTCTTCAAGTATAGTTGCGTAACTGTCAAAAGCTGTGTGGCCCCAGTCTGAAGTAAATACATGAATTTATGAATCATTTTACTTATAGTAAGTTGTGTTCCTTGCAGGGCAGTGTCTCTATTCTATGGGTACTTTTACAGTGTTGGCAAAACACTGAATTTTATTATAAACAAATAACTGTAGTAGTGTGAGCAATATGAAATAGTGTAGCGAGTAGCTAAAGTGCACCTAAAGGGCTCAGTAGGTCTCGTGCTTTGGAAAATAAATCCTGGTTTGTAACTTCATGAAGGAGCAGGCTGGTTTTCTCCCTGGGGGATGCCTGCTGCGGTAGTGAGGAGGATACCACAGGTCTCAGGGTGAAATAGTGATGCTCTGAGACTCACCTAAAGACCCTGGAAGGGCCCTGAAGGCCCCAGGACCTTCCTGTGGGGTTTGGGAGTGGCTTCGTCAGAGGCAGGTTTTCCTGGTCTCCAGGTGTTGGGGTTAATCTTTTCCAGAGGGGCATCTTGTGCAGTTTAGGTCGTTCAGTTTCTTCACTTGTCCTGCGTATGGTGCTGACCCTGCAAATTACATTTTTTGTTTAAAGTCTTTGTTTAAAGCAGTAGCTACTTTTTATGGTTAGCTGTGTTCTACACTGACCGATCAAGCATTGACACTTGCGTTGCCTTTCGCCTTCAATGCTGAGTGTGTTTGTGGGCGTGTTGCACTTCTTGGGCACCTTTGGAAAGTATCAATAAAGGTGCAGTGGTCTTGGTCTTATCCTGCGTCAGATATTCGGTGTTGAGTGTCCTACTTGTTGTGGCTCCCTGCATTCATTTTGCCCAGCAGCTCTTGGGTAGATGAGAGGGCTGTTACAAAGGTCTCTTCAGGGCTGCAGGTGAGCAGACTGTTCCTGATCCATGAGCTTTGCTTCTCTTATCAGCAGACGTTGGCAGTTGCCAAACAAGTGGCTGTGATAGTGGCTCTGGCTGGGCAGGAGGGAGAAGTCATTGGGGGGGGGGAAAGGTGTGCGGGTGGGTAGGTTTAAAGGTGCAGGAGAGTTTTAGGGTTTTGGTGATGTATAGCTAAGCTATGCGATCATAGCTAAAGATAACAAACCCAAAACAAGCAGTGGGAGAAAGTGTTGAGGCTTGGGTTTTTAAAATTCAGTGCCTTGACTTGCATAATGTCAGTATGTATATATATTTTTTTTTCCCCGTGGAGATTTAACTCCTGATGTTGGTCTACTTAAAATAAGATGTCTTGATTCAGCATGGTCAGTAATCCCAGAGTGAGTGGGACACAGCTCCTCTTGAATCAGAGAAGAGTCATAATGTATTTAAAATTAAGCATGTTCTGAAATACCTTGTGGTTTTGGCTTCTAGCTGGGTACAAGTTGCTTGGCTTCTTACACATCACAGTCCAAGCTTGCCATGGGAAATTTAATGAACACCTAGGGAAAGATGTCCCTGACCATGGCAGGGGAGGTTGAACAAGATGTTCTTTAAAGGTCCCTTCCAACCCAAACCATTCTATGACTGTGAACACCATCTCTGTTGGGACTGAGGAAACCCCCAGAACTCCACCTAACAGTAACTGGTCAAAACTGGGCTAAAATCCAGTAGGAACTGCTGTGTGATCTTGGTACCAATGATGTTTCAGTAGTAGTGACCATGGTTCATGTGTAGCTTCTGCAGCTCTACTCTCACACTTTTAAGTGCAGACCGAAGTGGTGTTTTGCGTGGCTGTGTAACTGCCTGGTGGGTAGCAGTGGGTGGAACAGCCCCACGTGGGGTGTGCTGCCACGTTACCCTTTTACCCAGGAGTGCTGGCGTGGCCTCTGCGGCCATGTCCCTGCCGCTGGGGAGGAGAGCAGGAAGTCTCTACCACAATTGGGTCTCTGTGCTCTCCACACAGATGCGGCTTTGTGAACAAATGGCTTGTCTAATTTACCGCTGTTTTTTAACCCATCTCGGGATTATTGTTGCATTGATGTCTACACTGATTGTAGAGCTGCTTTTATTGCAGACATGTTTCCGGAAAGCTAGAAATATTTTTTTCTATTTCTAATAAATTTTTTTAATGAAGCCATCAAGTCATCTCCTTACTGATGTAGTTTATGGCGTGTGTTGAGGGAAGAACGTTTACTGCTGGTGACTTGTAGTGCAGATGTTCTGAACTGACTCTGAAGGTCTGAAGATTTCTTGACTTTTTAGGAAACTGACATTAAGAGATCATTGGTTTTGGAAGAGTGCAAATATTGCTACCATATAGGCCCACAGAAGGCTGGGTTTCAGTGATGTTTCCTTTTAGCAGAAAGGAAGCAGAGCAGTGTATAAAGTCAGGAGTGAAGGAGAGGCTGTCTTGTAATTCGTAACTCTGCTGAAGAAATTGAATTATATTAGGTTTGTGTAGAGGTCATTACATGCCAGCCCATGCCCTTCAGGCACCACATGGTGGTATCACGAGAGCTGCTGTTGGGAAGAAAAAGAAGTCTTAAATTGGAGGCATTGTGTGAAAATACTCTTAAAAATTGGACATCCCACTCTCCTTGAAACAAAGCAGGAATAATCCGCATATGACATTATGCGTTATTGTGTAAAGCTTTACAGGGCAAGTGAAGGTGTTTGACTCCATGTTACTCGCACAGCAGGCTCGGGAACGGCAGGCGTGGATGTGTGCACAGTCGGGGTGATTCAGCACCAGCCTCTGCTCGCTTTCGAATATTCAAGAACAGACTTGCTGTGAAAAAATTTCTGCTGGAAGCTTCTTTTCGCAACAGAAGGACCATTAAATGTAATCATGTTTCTTATTTCTGTATAACATGTCTATAAATTATTTTTAGACAAATAATAAATGCATACAGTTTTGTCTGAGGGAGAGACTTGTACAGCGTCCTGGGGTAAAGAAAACCCTCAAACTTCTTGCAGGTTGGCTGAAGTTGTGTATTACCTCTGGAAGTTGGCTATGTTTGAGATGGGTCTTAATGTGGTCTGGAGGAATTAAAAATGAAGCGTGTGCCTCTGCATACTTGTAGCTATGGGCCCAGATTTTGTAATTGTCCTGTACAAGCGGGATCTTGCTTATGTGAATATGAGGTGGGGATTTGACTCCTAGGAGAAGCAAACATGGTTGAAAGCATTGGTATGTCTGAAAATATACACAGATGTTCTGACAGTCGCATTTGTGTATAAACAAACATGCTCGTGGCTATCCGAAGATGAAAGGACCTGAAAACGTGACCAAAACAATGTTGTATAGGCGCTCTCTTCAGAAGAGCTCAGTTCAGTGATAAACGTGCTGCCAGCGTTTAGCTCTGCTTGTCGTATGTGTTAGTAGCTAGAATTATGATAAAATTATAGTCACTCCTTCAAAACAAAGACAAGTTGATACTTGAAACAACATGGAAATTGTAGGGAGACTGGCCCATGAACAAGAGGGAAGGTGATGTCATGTGAATGCTGTCGTGGGGCTTGGGTGATTTAAACTGTATTTCTGTATCAGCCAAAGACTGGCGACCTTCAATAAGTAATTCAGTCTGCTTTTGCCTTGGTTCTCTAGTTGCAAAATACTACAGGATTTTCCATTTCCCACATGTTTTTTCCTTTCCTGGGAAAGGCTCTTGCGCTCCCTGGGTCCTTGCACCTGTGCAGATACAACCAGATCTACTGCCCCTGCTAAGCAAAGGGCCAAGCTGTGTGACTTCCTTGGTGAAGGAGCAGGCATGTAGTCCTTACAGTTTGCAGTATTTTCCACAGCACATGTGAAAGTGGTGGGGAGCTCCAAGGACTCAAAATTCATTTTCTTACAGGTGAGGAAATCTCTGTTCCTCCCTGAAGAATGAAGTGTTTTATATGCTGCATAGGGGGTTAAAGGTAGTATGTGCAGAAAGTTACTGTTTCTTCTTGAGATTATGTATGACTTCTTTGAAAAGGAAGTTGGTTCTGTTTAAAGCCAAGTCTCTTTGACCAGCCATGTCAAAGACTGGACGAAGCCAGCATGGAGCTGGCAGAGGAGGAGCACATTGCTACTGCAGCATTTATTTGCAGTGAAGCATAAGTGGCTTCTCATGATTCCTGCTGTCCTGGAGTTAAGAAGCACTGCAGGGGCACCAGCTTCAGCAGGACTGTCATATAGAGTTGGGTTTTCTGGTAATAATGAGCAAGACACTTCTGAGATGTTCTGCCACTCTGATATTAATGGTAACAGGCTGGGGTTGTTGTTGTTGTTGTTTGTTTTAGTTTGGGCTTGCTTCTTTTTCAGGGTAAAAATACCATTTTGAATAAAGTAGTCAGAGTAATTGGTAACATGCTTTAAAAAATGCACTTTTTAATTTTTTTTTTTTAAGAAATGACAGTTCTGAGAGTAATTCAGTAGGGCTAGGTATACCTCCAGCTAACCAATTTTGAGCATTTTTCCAAAGAAGGTCTAGGCTGAAGAAGCAGGCAGTCATTTTTGGGTTTCATCACATTCACAGCAGCTGAAATCAGGCTTGTGCTTTTTTTGACTAAGGACACTTTCCTGAATCCTCTTCTACTGCAGTTTGCCAATAATGATTCTCCTTACACAGTTCTGTGCTTCAGCATTTGTGGAAGAGTTGTTTTTTCAGTAGTGTTTAGGTCATTTCATTTTACCTAAGTGATATTAAAAAAACTCCAACCATCCAAACCCAACGAATAGCTGTTTGTTGAGTCACAGTGTAATAATATGAGTGACTTTATTATTAGTATGAAGGGTAGTAAAAGATATCGTCTGTATTTAGGCAGAGGAAGACATTTGTATTTGTTTTAGATGTGCATTCTTTAGTGCTGTTAAATATCTGATTATGAGTAAGATTAAATATGTTTTAATAGCATTATGTCAGGCAGTCATGAAAAATTCCCAGTCTGAGCTTGTGCACACATTTGAATACTATGAAGTTCATATACTTTGGGGTTTGTTCTTTGATATTATTTTTCCTTTCTGTTTGTAGTGTTCTTTTCTTATTTAAAAATAAGCACCTCTCTGGGCAGAGAAGATGCAGTAGTACTTCATTTTGAGTGCTACACTTGCTTTTTAATTTAGGGACCTTGTTAATTTGAGTTGAACTTACTGTGCAGTCACCTGCTTTATAAATAATTTAAAGCACATGCTTGTCATGGAAAACCTATTAAGTCCTCCCAGGTTGCACAAACTGGGTAACTGCACCACATTGTGGAAAGTAGTTGTTTATGGAATTGTCTGGGCTGATGTTTACAAAAGAGTTGGTTGACTTAATTAATTACTAAGTAAAATAAATTGCCATGTAAAGTTCTGTGCTCCTGAGTAGACATACTTTCAGAGTTAGCCAGAACAAGAGTCATAGTTTCCTGGGTTTTAGGGTCAAAAAAGGCTGCTTGTGAAATTTTGCTGTCCATTGTGTTGACTCGTAGCTTCCAGCATACCTGCTTTTGGAGTGGTGGTGTGAGTTGGGGAGCTAGAAAATGTAGAGCAGGGATGTGTAAACCTACTGGAGCAATTTCCTTCGAGGAGAAAAGCATGCTTTTGTCTGCCTTAAAGTTGCTGCATGGTCTGTGTATGTTCCAAACAGAATCACTATGGTTGGAAAAGATCTTGAAGATCATCAAGTCCAACGATTATCTAACTACCAGGACCACTACTACACCATATCCTTGAGCACCACATCTAGACAGCTTTTAAATACCTCCAGGGATGGTGATTCAACCCCTTCCCTGGGCAGCCTGTTCCAGACTTTGATAATCCTTTCGGTATAGAAGCTTTTCCTAATGTCCAACCTAAACCTCCCCTGGCACAACTTGGTGCCATTGCCTCTTGTCCCATCAGTGGTGACTTGAATTGAGTTATTGTGGCCAAAGTGTAAGACCTGGCCCTTGGCCTTGTTGAAGCCCATATGATTGGCCTCAGCCCATTGATC
>JAAGNO010017037.1:24861-38334 GCA_033439905.1 Ceryle rudis
TGTGGGACTGGAGTACCCAGGCTCCATCTGCAAAGCTTGGTGCAGCCCAAACCTGTCAAGTGCTTGTGGTCAAAGCATAACTGGGGTTTGTTCCTCAGTGTGGGGTCAGACCGGCTGTATGGAGCTTCAGAAAGGCAAGGCTGAAATGGTTGTTGGAAATCCTACTGAATGCATCCTACAACACATTTTAATTTATCATCTGTTTAGTGTTTTTCATCTGTTCCTCCTGCTTTCTGTATTCTTTTAGGTATAACTATAGAAAGTCCGTATTGTACAGATGTTTACCCATATGCAGGGTTCTGTTGACATCTGTAGGGCATAGCAGTTGGGCAAAGTTATGAAAAGGTTCTGGTGTTTGGAGGGCAAACCACATGTAGCTTGTCAAATGAGATTGGTTAAAAAATACAAGGAGAAAACACAGGTGAAAAAAAAAAAAGGCAAAAAAACCCAAACACCTTGAAGTATGAACTAGCAATATAGAGAAATAATTCAGTGTAATTACATACTTCAAATCCTTGCATTCCTGCGGCTAAAAATAGTGATCATATTGTGAAAGCAAAGGTGCGAAGAGAAATGAAGCCGGCTGAATCATCGGTTGAAAATTCAGTGTGAGGGGAACAGTGCAACTTAGGAAAAGAAGATAATGACCTAACATTTAAAATTTTCCTATTTTCAATAATAAATGTTTCTATTAGTGAAATCTGTGAAAGAACTGGGCTGACTGGTGCCTTGTTAATCTCTCTTCTCCCTCCTTACTTTCTTAGTCCTTGAATAGTCTTGCTAATTCTTATGGCACTCAAGTGTGAACTGTGTCTCTCCAAAATCCAGAGTTAAAATTTCAAGAAAATAGGAATCTTGGAAGAAAGGTGTGGGGGGAGGGCAGGGTGTGTGTATATGAAGAAAAAGCCCACTTATAAGGGGTTGGTCTGTTTTTTTTTGTCATAAGGCTCTGAACTTATAACTGTTTTGTGGAAATAGTTTTCCTTCTTGAACATACCTACTGTAATGCAGGAAAATTAGTGATGTGTGAACTTTTTGACTTAGAGGGAGACAGATGCAAATAAAACTATCCCTTAATATTGTCAGAACTGTAAAAAGATAATGAAAGTTGACAATATGGAAGTAAGAACTAAAATGGAAGCTTTTGTACTTTGACAGTAACTTGCAAAGTGAAAGCTCTGGTATTATTCTTGGGAATAATTAAGTATGCTTGTTACCTTGCACAGTCTGCTGCTTAGTATGATTATGTTCTTCACACAATAATCCCGCTTTGACTAAAAGTAAGTTTTTCTGGAGTTGCCTGCTGGTTTGCCATGAGATGGGAAAGGAAATAAAAAGATAAAAGGAAAGAAAAAGACAACACTGAGCTTCCTAGAAACCAGGAGTAGTCCTTGCCTTCCTAAATTCAATTACTCTTGTGTGCTTTCAGGTGCAACACTGGTATTTTACTGATGATGCTTCTTGATGCGAGAAGGCTTTGATAAATACTACCAGAATAAAATCAGATGCCTGGCAAAGAATGGTCAATACTAGAAAATATATTTTCTCAGAAATTTCAACTGCTTTGCAAATTCAAATCAGACTGAACGCAGTAAAACGCCCTTCTAGGCATGGCGTGTCCATGCTTGTGTAGCACAACCGGTATGTGTGGAAAAGTTGTTAACTGTTGGATTTTCTTTTAAAAAGTCAGTGTCCAGGTACACATAGAACTGTTCCTTGCCTGCTGAGCCTAATAGAACCATGTCTCATGAAAATAAGTGGCAAATGCCTCTCTTCAGGATTTGTGTCAGAGGAATGTTTTGGGTTTTTTTTCACTTAATCAGCTTTAAAGTGCTCAAATTAAAGACGTTCATAAAAATGTTTTGCAGTGAGACTGAATGTGTATCTTTGCAAGCAGGAGTTCCCATTTTGCAGTCAAGACTCCCCAGGCTTTGAGGGTGGTGAATGAGAAACATCTTTCAAGTTCTTTCTCAAACTAAGTGTTGTTTCAGAGTGGTTGGTTTCCCCCATACTACGTGGCTGGTGCTCGTGACTCGGCAGCCCTGGGCTTTCCTTTGAGTCCTGCTCAAGCAGGAGAGCCAGGAGGAAAGTGGAAGAAAATGCAAGGGTGTTGTACAACGCGTGTGAAAACTGTTTTTGAGACCTTTAGCAACGTGTGGCAGATGACGAATTTGACACCTGGGAGATTCTAAGGACGAAGTTTCTTACGAGGAGTAAAGTTGTGTGGCTAAGCCCCAGTAAAGACAGTAGTGAAGAAGATGTTTTTTTACTATCACTTTGCCTTGTTGGTCTTTGAGACATGAATCCCAAGAGGGTAGCTGAAGGAGGGAATGAGAAGAGGGTGGTAGCATGATATCACACATGTGGATTTATAAATCTTTCTCCACCTTGATGTGAATTCATAAGCTTGTCATGTGGCATAAGGAAAAAGTTGCCAAGCTGGTAGCTTGTGGACTGCTTAGCACAGGTGAGTGCTGTGGATGAGCTACAGGCATTCTAACAGGCTGTCCTCTTGTCCCCAAGACAGCGATAAGAGCTGCATGGCAATGTAACAACTTATGAGATGATATGGAAAAGACTGTGTTAGCAGAAGCTAGTGGTGACTTAAACTGGCTTGTTTGGACAGTCGTGCTGGGATAACTACTCTTCCTATACTGCTGGAGGCTTTGGTGAACGGTTTTAGAGGAGTGTCTCCCCTCCCCTGCTGATTTTATGTGCACTGTCCTTTCTTGGTTCTGTCTTGCTTATAATACCTGCTGAGGTTAAAAAAGAAATCTCGACTCCCGCGGTTGAAGAATTGGGGTGTGTGCATGTATCCAGACTAGCTACAGTTAGTTTTAAGGAAAATAAATTTTGGGGTTTTTTGTGTTTGTTTGTTAGTGGTTTTTTTGTTTGTTTTACATTTGTAGTCATGACTGTAATTAATAAAAGTGCTTGTGAAAAATACGAGTATTTGGCAAAACTGTGCTGTCATCCAAGACAGAACTGCAACTCCTATTGGAATCTGCGAAGGCAGTCAGGTCTTGTTTGGTTTTAGGGTAAGTTTTAAGGTTTTTTGTGAGGATATTGTATATTCCTTTTCAGGAATTCAAATAAAAGATTTGTGTTAGTTTTAAGAGGACCATGAATGTACCAGGAGGGCTGTCATTTGCCTGGCCACTCCCTCCCCCTCCTGTCAATACAAACTGTGATGGAAAGGTTTACAGTGGCCCCAAGCTCTTTTCCCCTGGGCTTCTTACATCTCCCCGCTGTCATCACTAACTCTTCCCCTCTTCCATCTCCTCACCCACATGTTGTCTTTTTTAATTACTTGCCTTCTTTCCTGAGTTTTAACAGATTAAAATTCCTAACCCCACCCCTAAATTAAGGTGTCGGGGGGCCACGGGGGGGACGACACACTGGGCGATAACCTGGTGGTGATGACAATGTACAGTGGGACCTGAAACTACAGATCTAGTAAACAGAGGAAAGCTGCCATACACTTTTCTCACTTTCCTGATGTCTTATTTTTGCGGTTTTAATCACAGTCAGTTGCTGAGTAGCAATTTGAACACCGATTTTTTAAATACTGGAATATATGAGAAATACCACTGGCTTGACTGCCCAGAACTGTTATTTCTTTACCTAAACTTGCAGGCATAAGAAAGACCTATTGTCCCATAGCAGCCTATCAAACCTGACTGCAGCTGTAGTAGCTTTCCAGATTCCTTTGCTTGTAAGTTTTTCCAGCTGTGACACCGTTGTGTAGGTTGGGCAGTCTGGAAAGCAAAAAAGCTATTTGACAACACTTGTCAAAACGTAAAGGTAACGCTTGAATCTTTCTCACCAAAGTTGTAATTCAGACTGTAGCAATACTGGTAACTTTCCTGAAAAGACTTGATGGCATCTCATTGACAGGTTTGCATTTGAGGTTATGATAAAGCTGTTGTTTACTAGTGGTGTAGAAATCTCATCATCCTCAGGAGCTGGCAACCGTGTCTTCAGAGCTCTAGGAAAGAAGTGCAGTTGTTTTTTGGCTTTTGAGCAAGGTCCATGAGCAGTGTGTATCTTCATGTTCAGCAGCAGATGGGGAGAGGAGAGTGCTTGTCCACCTGCATATACAGAGGGTGATCTCTGAGGGCTGTTTGTGTTGGGAATAGCTGGAAGATTAAATGTTTTGGGGTTTGTTTTTTAATTAAAAAAAAAAAAAAAAGGCTGTATTATATGGAGTAGCAGTCTTGTGAGAAGTACTGGTGCTTTCAAAGGGCTGTGGAAGGTACAAATTTCTTCCGTTTCCCTCTTAAGTCAGCAATAGTAATAATACATGTTTTAATCCAGTTTCTTCTTTTTAAAGTGGTATGGTGTCATCGGCACAGCGCTATCTCCAATTGCTGAAACAGAAGGAGATGGAGCCTGTTCAAGGCTAACCGGCAGCTGCTGTGCAGACCTCAGGAGCAGAAGAGCGGATTCTTTGATCTGGTGTGGGGGATGAACAGGCAACAGAAACATCTCATTTTCAAGGAGATTTTGTTCTGCAGGAAACTAACCCCCCTAAACCGACCTTATATCCCATGGAAACGTCTTCATGGCTTTCTCCTGCTTTAAAACAGTAAAAAAAAGCGGTACTGTTCAGAAGGCAGAACTAAATTTGTTCAGAGAAAGGTGTTAGTAGTTTACTCCTCTGCTTTCTGAGGAAATTGTGGTTGATGCTCTGAAAATTAATTATACCCCATTCAGCTGGATTGTTTGTGCCTAGATTTAAATCCATAGTTGGTTCAGGAAGTTGAGTTTAAGATACTGAAATTCAGTTTACATGCTGAGATACCTTCCAAAGTTGTGCTCTCTGTCACTCCCTACAGAGATTTCAACTTCCCCGGCTCTGTAGCTGTGTCCGTCCCTTCCCCCTCCACCATCTTAAAACTGCTGATCTGTGACTGTTGGCAGAAGGGAGTGAGGCTGGCTGGAGGGAAACGTGAGTCTGTTAGTGGCACTATCTTGGAGTGATTTCTGGAATATTCATTTATTTCCCTTTTGTATGTTGTGTGGCGGTAGTGTACACCAACTGTTGTGGTAGTTTTTCAGCCACAGCTGACATCTGGCTTTTGTGGAAGCCTTTTGTCAGTGAGTGCAGGAAAGCTGCACCGGGGAAGCCAGTGCAAAGGAGTGCTCTGAATTACAGAGTAATATGTCAGACAAATGGCTCTTAGCACTTGTTTGCTTCCCTGGATGTAGGTATGGAAGAACAGATCTGGTATTCTGCTTAAGAGGATGAACACTTCATTTTTTGGTTGAAGTCAGTGGATATCCAGCTTCCAGTGAATTTCATCGGTTTGCCATGGCATGCAGTTGGCATGTTAACGTTCTTGGGTACCTAATCTGTTTTCAGTAGTCGTAAACTGACAACAAAGAGTGAAATTTCAGAAGCAAAATTGTTCACTAATACGATTTACCAAAGCTGTATTTCTTTCTGGATAGCTTCCTTTTTGCTGTGGCCATCCTTGTTTGTCATCAGTGTGTCAATTAGTAAAGAGTCTGAACGAAGCTAAACGTGGATTTGGTTATCTTTTGTATTAAAAAGCCACGTCCAGCATGACCTAGTTAATAACACCACTTCCTATCTCTCAAACTTTGTATTTGGAGCCAAACTACTGAGGTGCATAAACAAAAGGTTCTCTAAATACATATCACTATAGTTCCTTTTGTTTTGCCAAGCCCTGATAGCAAAATGCTTTTTGAATGCAGACGCAGCATAACCTGCGTTCATTACCCTTAGTTCAAAGCAGTTTTAACTGCTTTGAATCAACTGCATTGGTAAGTTGACTGAATTTTATAACGTGAATTAGTAACATTTTCACTTGGATGAGAACATAGCTATTATGCAATATCTGCTTTTTCATATATAGAGATACATACGATGTATATTAAAAATGTAATTAATGCGTAGATGTGTAGACAGTTATTTTATTCAGTATGCAATCTGTATGCATACAAAATCTATCTTGTTAATTAGTTTTGCAATGAATGCTCCACCATTTTACTTAGTTGAGCTAAAGTTCTTAGTCAGTTTTGTGATTTCCAGCATTTATGTCCAATAGAAAGCGGGGAGATTTTTATCATCTCCAAGAACAGAATACAGAGGAAGGTAAGAGGTAGGGCTTGCATTTTCAGCAGCAAAATCTGTGAGGTCGAAGGACTAGGAACTTCTCCAGATGTTCTTACATCTGTGAGATCTGCAAACCTATTTCCTTTAACTTTTTCAGTAGGGAGAAATTTATTTGCTATGGAATTGATGGCATATGACCGTTCTTCTGCAAATGTTCTTCCAAATATTTTTGCAACCTCAGTTCACAGAAATAGAAAACACTGGGTTTAGTAAGTGGTCTGTGACTTTGTCCCCTTACCAGGAGGGTGACATGTCAGGGAGTTTTGAAGTAACCCAAGTTACCAGACTTCTCCCCCCAAAACAGGTGCAGGTCAATGTAACGTGTTGCACGTGCACGGAGAGG
Organism: Ceryle rudis; assembly: GCA_033439905.1. Lineage (NCBI taxonomy): Eukaryota > Metazoa > Chordata > Aves > Coraciiformes > Cerylidae > Ceryle > Ceryle rudis. The sequence continues at coordinate 31,347 of JAAGNO010017037.1, forward strand.
AGTCCTCCCTCGGGAGGGTCCTGTGTGACAGGTCTTGTCCATAAAACAGCTACCAGTGAGATTTTGTTCTGTCACTTCCACAGAGCTAGTGCATCACAGAGGGACTGCTGCCCAGTTGCAGAGCTAGCTGGGCACAGGAGGTTGCTGAGATTTTCATAGCTTCTGAAGTATCTTTTGCCAAGACTTTCTGTTTCTTTTGGGGAGGGCCTTACAGTGCACCCAGCCCATGGACAGATACCCTATTGTTGAGCCACCTTGCCAGGGAACACGTTGTATTTGCATTTCAGATGCCTCGGGCTTTGCGAGCTGCATTGTTCCAGCCTCCCCTGAATAGCAGCTATTGACCCCTAACAATGTACATTTGTTTAAATTGAACCCTTTTGTGCTTTAAAAAGCTTATTTTAGGACTAGCCCAACCACGTGAATGCTTCTGTGTAGGCCCCATTTTTTTTCCCCTTCCTAGCCAGAAAAAAAATTACAGAATTAAGTCTTTAATTTCAAGATGGAAAACGTTCTCCTCGTTGTGAGAGGCTATTTTGAATGCTGAGGTTTATGCAATTTTTGTTGTGGCTTAATGTTTATAAGCTTTTCACTGCCCTTGAAAGCATAAACTTAATGTTACTCGAGCTCAGAGATTTTGGCAAATAATAAACCAGCAGAACAACAGGGGTTTGGTTGTTCTGAAGCACTTGAAGAACTTCACTGCATTTTGACAGACAGGAATGGTTTTTTTTGCTGTTGATGTGTGTGTTGAGACTGAATTTGTCTAGGAGAAGGTGGTGGAGAGTGACCAGTACAGACACTTAATACCCAGCAGCAGGCTGACAAAAGCATTTCTCTGGGTGATGGGAAGTCAGGGACCAAATGCGTTTTGCTGCTTGGGGTGGCTGTTGTACATGCCTCCACCCGGCGAGCCATCAGCTTGGCAGTCTCAGTAGCCACCATCATGAAATCTTACAACTTGAGAACATGTTATGGTTATTTACTGTGATGGGGAAGCTTTGCTCCTGTGGGTTTATTAGGTCAAGACAGAAAAGGCCAGTGAAGTAAAAATTTTCTGTGAGCTAATGAACCTTGTAGTCCTTCCACTTTATGCCAGAATAATTCCACTAATAACAACAGAATATTCAAACATGAAACAAAAATTATCTGATTTGAATGGGGTTGTTTCATGGGCTGATGCCTTTTTCTTCTGGTGTCCTATATTAAATAACTCAGGAGTATTTCTGTTGGATGCATTAGAAAAGAATTGTAAGCAGGTTGAGGGAGGTGGTCTTTCTACTCTGCTCAGCACTGGTGAGACTGAACCTGAAGCTCTGTGTCAGTTCTGGGCTCCCAAGTATAGGAGTGATATGGACAGAATGGATCAGGTCCAACAAAGGACCACAAAGACGATGAAGGAACTGGAGCATCTCTCTTGTGAGGAAAGGCTGAGAAGAGCTGGTAGCATTCAGCCCAGAGGGATCTCATTCATGCATATAAATACCTGGATGAGAGGTGTAAAGAGGAGGCAGGCTTTTCTCAGTGGAGCCCGGTGACAGGACAGCAGACAATGGGCATAAGCTGAAACAGGAGGTTCCCTCCAAACATCAGGAAACACTTTTTTTTGCTGTGAGGGTGACCAAGTATGGGCCCAGGCTGCCTGGAGAGGTTGTAGTGTCTGTCATCCCTGGGGATACTCAACAGCCTCTGGACATGGCCCTGGGCAGCCAGCTCTAGGTGGCACTGCTTAGGCAGGAGGGTTGGATTAGATGTCCTCCAGAGTGCCCTTCTAGCATCAGCCTTCTGTGATGCAAGGTGAAGTGAGCTGGCATGAGGGCATATAGGAATTGGAGGCAAAAAACTGGTCTCCCCTTGCTCTGAGTGTAGTGTATAGTAACGTGTGAGTACATGATCTCGTGCAGTGCTCTGCACTCAAGTCTTAGGGGCTTGGGGCCCTTGCCAGGGTGGGCTCAGTGGGGCGGGCTGCAGCCAGGGCTGAACACTGCACTGCATAGTCCCACTGGGGCTGGCAGGTGGCTGCAAGCCTCATGTTTTCCCTTTTGGGTGCTCTTGGGGACAATGGGCTGATGGCACCAACTGCACTAACGTGAAAGAGCCCTTTGTGTCCCACCCCAGCAGTTGTGGTAGATACTCTCTAATACTGAGGATGTAGTCTTCAAAGTTGTTGCTGCTCCTGTGCCTGTACCTAAGGGACATGGGACATTTTTGTTCACTGGCTCCAGGAGGGAGGTACGAGGCAATACCAAGAGTATGCCCTTATGTTGGCCGCCTTCCCTCTGGAAAGGTCAGGGCGAGGGGTGCCCTTGGCCTGGTCAGCACAGAGGTGGTTGTGCTGCTCATGAGGATTAACACCAGAGCAGCACCCTACGTTTTCTGATGGTTGGAGTCCAGTGCAGACCCAGGGGAGCACGTGCAGGTCTTCCCACTGCTGTCACTAGTTTTGAATTAAATGTTCAAGTGCTCTCTCTTGCTTTTACCACATCTGAGGAAGTCATCTCCCCACTGTTTTCCAGTCCGCTGCTCCACGCTGCCCACCTCGGGTGCTAGTGCTCTCCTTTCCCTCCTCTCTACCTTCATCCTGTGCTTTTGAGTTGATGTACCCTGAGTTTGAACTGCCTCGGACTTGCTGTAAACCTGGAAGCCATCTGGCTCGAGGTTTCAGAGGTGAATGAGCAAACGGCTCGGCAGTGCTTAAAATGAAAAGCTGTTTTGTCAAAAGAGGGAGAGAAAAAAAATAATGAGGGATGCTCTCACATGGTCATTTATGTGCAGCTGAGCTCTTACCATTCAGAGAAACCAAGCAGCCAGTTTTTACATTCTCCATGAGCACTCTTCAGTGCCTCAGTGCTGCTGTTCTCCCATCATAGAAACAGGAAGAATGTTTATTCAGTGTTACCTAAGGCGTGTGCAACTCGTAATGTGGCTGAAGTCTGTGGTAGACTCACAGGACACTCATCTTAAATGTGTAACAAAAATTAAAATCTGCATTTATCATGATTGTCAGTGAGGACCCTGCACCCCATCAACTTTAACAAGGCTGTAAGCCTAGTTTCTGTGTGTAGAAATTCAGGCCAGGCTAGCCTTTGGATGCTAGCATGCAGAATTAATTATTTGAATTGGTTGGGTTTGTTGTTTGGGGTTTTTTTTTTTGCTTTTTTCCAGTGGTCATACACCCCAAATCACAATCTTATGATTATCAGGGTATATCCCAACCCTTTTCTACACCCCCTCCTTTACTTTTTCTTTAGGAGAGAATTTGATTGTTCTGATGGAAAAAAAAAAACAAACCAAAAACCCAAAAAACCCAAAACTCTGTTCTCAAAATGCCACTAAAATACTGTCCTTCTGTCTGCCTGTTTGTAGGGAACTGGAGTGTAGTTTGTGTTGGAGGCCAGGCCATGGGGTGCTGCTGTTCAGTGTTTTCATGCCAGTTGAAGCCTTATCCTGTGCTGGAACAACTTGAGTGGGTATCATTAATGGGATGGCTTTTGCTGCAGCTGCAGCATCAGCTGTGGTTCCTCTTCCATCATCCCCCACCCTTGTTTTCAGTGCTGGATATTTCTGTTTCCTTGATGCTGGATCTACCAGCCAGGTGAAAATTAAAATATTTTCCCTACCCTGTTGTACAAGACTGACTTAAGTGTCTCACTGATAGTGCCTCTGTTGCCTCTACACCTCTAAGAAGCAAATGTCTTTTGTTTGTAACCTTGCTTTCTAGTAGGTTGGGTTGTGTGTTTATTTTTGGTTTGGGTTTTTTTGGTTTGTTTGGTTTGGGGTTTTTTTTTTTGTTGTTGGTTGGTTTGTCTTTTTTGGGGGTGGGTGGGTTTACTTTTTGCCTGTTTTGTTTTAAATCTTCTGCATTGTTGTGCAGCCAAGAGTGGAGGACTGTATAAAGGGCAAAGTGGTTTAGAAAAAAGGTGAAAGATGATGCGGGGGGAAGTGCTCTGAGTGCCTAACAGAGGTTGAAAATAAACAGGTAGGGAGCCAGCCAGATTTGAGAAGGATCTTTTAAACTGCGTGTAAATTCAAACACCGCTGTATAATTTTACATGTGCTAACATGAGGCACATGACTCAGAGAACTGGCTCCAGTTGCTCTTGTCAGTATTTAGGAACTTCTACTCAAAAAAAAAAAAAAAGGGGGGGAGGGCACTAAACAACAGGTTTAGTTCTTCTGTGTTTAATCTTCTGGCAGAAACCAACAAATACTTGCTGGGGTATTATTTTATTTTATTTCACTGCTTATTTGGATTCTGCTCTTGCTTTCTCTCCTCTCATTTTACTTGGTAAGTATTTCCAGAGAAAAATACTGCAGGAAATTCTTTTCTTCATTTTTCAGTTGTCATCTATAACTCTGTTTTGTTTATTGTAGGGGTCTCGGGTCTGGCTGCGAGAAAATAATCAGCATTATCCCAGTACTGTTCATTCCTGTGCTGAAGGAGTCATCGTATTCAGGACAGACTATGGTCAGGTATGGACATTGCTCCTTGATGTTTTCTCCTTTTTGGCACTCTCTGGAAAAGGAGCTGGTCTCCTTGTGGCGATGGCATAGGGGGGAAGGTATAAAAACCTGAGGTCTGTGAACAAAATACTCTTTTTGTACAACTTGGATGTGTAGCTTTGGGTTTAATAGCTCTTTCTGTTGCCTGTCTGGTCGGTTGCTGTGATTGTGCTTGACAAAGCTGAAGCAGTGCTGCCAGGTGTGAGAGCCTTGTTCCATGTAGGTCACTGGTTTTGTAGTTGGCTGGGTGTAGGTGACCTCTTCATGGTTGTATTCCTTTACAGTAACAGAAAGGATGAGCTCACTCGTGGCACTGTGGCATCAGGGTAGTGCAGTGTCACTGGTTCAGTGGGAGACAGCAAGGCACACCTCCCAGAGCGAAACCAGGGCAGCTCCACCACCTCCTGTTGCAAGAGGACTGTGAAGGAAGGGGACCTTTACTCACCTCTTGTTGCTTTTTTGGGTTGAGTTTTGGTTTGGTTGGTTGGGGTTGATTTGTTTGTTTGCTTTGTTATTCCTTCTTAAATTTTAACTGCTTCCCTGGCCTGCAGGGATGGTGATGGGTCCCAGCATCTCCTTCCGTTACCTTGGTCATCTCAGGCAGCGCCTGCGCATCTGGCTGCCAGCTGGTGAAGGAAGCTGGTGTGGAGCTTGTTCCCCTCCCCTCTTTGTTTTGTTTTGCTTTGTTTGCTTTGTTTGCTTGTTTTTGGTTTTGTTTTTTTTTTTCTTCTTTAATTTAGTAATCTTTTTAATCCTTGGAAGGCTGAATTAGACCTGACCATTGCTGACTGTGGAAGTGCTCTGCTTTCACGCGCACTTTTTATTTATCTATTTGTTCTACTCTCCATTAGGCCACAGTTTAGCCAGACCTAGGTTCCTGCAGCTTCCCTGAAAAAAGTTCAGTTTTAGGTTTTTGGATATAAACAGTTACACTGAGACGGTCACTGACCTCTAGAGGATGTTCCCTTTTACTTTTGGAGGTTGTTCTCTCAGTTTTGCTTCTTTTACTTAGTTACTTGCATCAGTTGAAGGTAGCTTCAGGTCTTTCACGTGGCTGAGAAAAGCATAGTAGACTGGAATACATGCTGCCTATTCATTCTGCCTTCATTTAAGTTCTTTCTGGGTAAGCATGGTGGAAGACCCATGTGTTTCAGAGACAGGAAACCCATACTTTTCTTTCATGCCTTTCTCCGGGCAAGAAAGGAAATAGGCAGCCTTGCAGAGTGGTTATTTATGGACAAAATAGAACCTATTTGAGGTTACATTTCTGCTGTCAAGGCAGTGAGGGATGAAAATGGGGGTGAAACAAGGGTCTGATGTAGAGAAAACTGTTGTCTTCCTTCGCCTTGGTGTCCCTGGGCATGTGGCATAGGAAACAGGGTGACAGAGAGGAGGTGATGTCCAAGCATCTGTGTCTGGTCACATCTCTGGTGGCAAAACTTAGTTGTGTTCTATATCCCTGGGGAGTGAGAGAGATGGGTGGAAGTCACTGCTGTCCTCAGCACCTGATATCTTTTGTGTTCCCACTCCCATCCACTGCCCTCCTAATGTCAGCGGTTGTTTCTCGAGCCAATACTTACATCCTCCTAGAAGCTATGCTAAGGAACATGGAAGACACAGAGGTGACTTGAGACAGTCAGCATGTCTTCACCAAGAGCAAGTCTTGCCTGACCAACCTAGTGACCTTCTATGATAGAGTGACTACATCAGCAGAGAAGGGAAGGGCTATGGGTATCATCTCTCTGGACTTCTGTAAGTCCTTTAACATGGTTCCCCAAAACATCCTTCTCTCTAAATTGGAGAGAGATGTGTTTGATGGGTGGACTGTACAGTGGATGGGGAATTGTTTGGATGGTCACATCCAGAGGGTAGTGGTCGATGGCTCGATGTCCAGATGGAGATCAGTGACAAGTGGTGTCCCTCAGAGGCCTGTACTGGGACCGGTACTGCTGTAATATTTTCATTAATGACATGGACGGTGGGATCCAGTGTACCCTCAGCAAGTTTGCAGATGACACCAGACTGAATGTTGCAGTTTACATACCAGAGGGGCAGGACACCATCCAGAGTGACCAGGACAAACCTGAAAGGTGGGTCCATGTGAACCTCATGAAGTTCAGCAAAGCCAAGTTGAAGTCTCCCACGAGAACAAGAGGTAGAGATTGCAAAACCTCTCCCAAATGTATATAGACTATTTCATTAGTCTCATCATCCTGACTGTGTATTCTGTAACAAACTCCCACCAAGATAGCTTCTTTGTTGGCCTTCCCCTTGATTCTTACCCATGAACACTCAACTCTGTCATTTCCACTGTTCACTTGTAGACATTCATATCCCTCCCATGCATAGAGGGCCACCCCACCACCTTGCCTTCCTTGCCTGTCTCCTTCGGCCCGGTCAGCACAGGTTCATGAAGGGCAGGTCCTGCTTAATGAACCTCCTCTCCTTCTATGACAAGGTGACCTGCTTGGTGGATGAGGGAAAG